>MBAC02006422.1:0-26335 GCA_001712635.2 Nothophytophthora sp. Chile5
GTTTACGGCCGCCAAGGAGATCAAGTCTCGCAGGTTTCTGTGTAGCGTAACGACATAGCGTTACGCCTCGGCGGCTCGTCTGTCGCTGGCTGAATGGCAGACGACGCTCGACTGACAACATCGAAAGGCAGCCGAGCAGGCATACAAAAGCCGACACTATTGCAGTTGGAGAAGGAGAGAGCATCGAAAGAGAACATCAACCGCGAAGATCGCCGCGCTTCTTAGCCATGCACTACCCACCAGCGGCAGTACTTATTCTTCGACTTTCGCCGATTTTCGGCCGTTTCCCAGACTCCCAATGCTTCTACAGCACAGCACGATCCTGCTCCTCCCCCCTCCTCCCGCCCCACTCGACGGCGCCCGCTGTGCCAATAGCTATTCGAGAAACTTTAGAAAAAAGCTACAACAAGGAAAGCACTCACTCAATAAATGGAGAAGTTGGAAGGCAAGCGGATAATTCAGACGCATCAGCGATGCCATAGGACGCTATGCTAAGCTACCCGTCGAAGAGGATTTTTAACGCTTGGGGGTCAGATAGCGTCAGGCTGGAAGTTTAAAGCCACTGAATCGCCGCGCTCTTGAAAGCAAAACAATTCCTGTCAGACCTTATGTTTGGTAGATGTCTGCTTTCAAAACTGTGGTCTGACGAGGTTTGCAGAGCTCGAAACCTGTATGAACGAATATATCAGTGAGAACACATTTTTTCTTGCCGTTTCAAACAATTGGGCCGGAAGGGATTTAGATAATCAGATCCTAGAATAAAATTATGGAGCATTTTCACGGTACGTAACATTCCCGAGTCAACGAATGACAAACCTGAAAGCCAGGCATAGATACGTGTGCTTGAAGATCGGCGCCGCTCACTTACCGACAAGTCGCCGCGGTGCCTCAGCATGTATGTATGCTTTTCGTCGAAGTAGAACACTCTTCCTTTGCTTTATGGAGCCTTTGCTACGGGCTGGAAATAAAATGTGCACACAGAGAATGGGCGAGCATCGGTGCACCGGCTCCGCGGCAGGTCGAGTATCCAGATGCAGGTTGCTGTCGCGACGAGCTTTATGATATGATATCAAAACCATATTTAGTCGCACGAGAGAGCACACACGCCTGTCTGATCTATCTGTTCGCGCCGACAGCTAGGTGATGTATCGGAGATACTCCTGAGTTGATGCTGATGACTGTTTGCTGACGCACACCGATACAATCCCCAAGCTGGACTTGCTTTTCCTGGAGCCTCCTAAAACTTTAGAACTGCTCAGACTGAAATTTTGAAACCAGACAGGACAAAAATACACCGAATCGAGCAAATATAGAGCACGCTCTGCAGGGCGTTGAGCTCTCCGTCTTCTTCCGGCCATGTCAGCCTTCGCCTTGGCTTCGGAAGCGATCAGACGCATCGGCAGCAGTCTCTCTTGCCGTCTCCTCCGTTCTTCCCTGCCTTCACCCGCCCGCCGAGTCTTCATGACGCTGCAGAAGCCGCCGCTTTCCGTGACGGAGCGCCGTCGAGAGCGCGAGATGCAGCACGAACTGCTCAAATTCCACCGCGACTCAATCGAGCCGGTGGCCACCATGATCACTAAAAAGCGGCTCCGAGTGCCGCGGGTGGAGATGGAGACCAATCCCTTCTGTATGGAACGCCAGCTGGCGGACGGATACGCGCAGCTCAACTTCAACAAGGTGCGTGGCTCCTGATCCCGACCCAGATACATGAGACAGACGCCGTCTGACTCGATGGCTATGACACAATCGTGCTACTTTCGTTGACCCGATGGACGCGTAGAACCCACGGTTCTACATGACCACAGTCCATGACGGAGCACGAGTCGAGCAGAACCCGCGCAACCACTCCAGTGTAAGTGAGATGGCCTAAAATGTGGCATGATCGTCATGCTCACCTCTCTCGCTTCGACTCGACAGTTCATCAACCAGTCGGCCGACCTGTTGGCCAGTTCGCATGTGATGCCCCGCGTGCGTCCGGAGTTCTCGACGCTGTCTCCTGCCACGTCCTACAGCCCCGCAGTCGCGCATTTCCTGGCTCCTCAAGTCGTGAGTGTCGACTCGAGCAACTTCCGACAGCAGCCAGACCCTTCCAATAGCAAAAGGGGAGCTAGCAATGCCAATGCCGGACTCCTCCGCCTATTCCCGCCAGCCCATGAGCAGTACAGGTGCGACGTCTTCCTTGATCTGATATACTCAGGTGTCAGTTGTGTATGCCATGATGCCATTAATCCGTTGGTGTTGTGTCTCCCAGCGTGCACCTGACATCGCAGACCGTGACTTTCGGCCACCGCCCTAGTGTGCGACGAACCACCATTAGAGCCACTGATTGGTGGCAAATTGTTTGCTGACGTAGCGTGTGTGTGTGTGTGTGTGTCATTTTACCAACGCATTATTGCCTGCTAGTCCGCTGCAAGAATGTTCGACCATCTCAGCAACACTGTCGGGGGGATCACTGGTCCCAATAGCAGCAGGAGTTCAGTGGGCAAGAAGTCTTCGCTTCGTGGCTCCTCGACACCCGTGAAGACCGGCATGAGTGTCATGCAGTTGACGCAGCTGTTGACTCCAGGCAAAGCGACCCAATCCTCCGCATTGACCAGTCGGAGTGGCCCCAACTCGTCGCGCATCAAGAAGTCAAGCCTCTCGACAAGCTCCAGCTCACTCAGTCAACGAGAGGCCTTCGACGTGGACGTGAAGGTGGATGAAGAACTCAAGAGACAGAATCCGGACAAAAGCAGGAAGGCGCGCGAGTTGGAGCTCGAGAGAGAGTTCAAGAACCCCGTGTATTACCCGCCGCGAGAGCGTAAAGTCGGCCAGTTCCCACCGCCCACCGACCAGACCACGGCTCAGCTCATCGACAAATACCGCAAGCTCGCGGTCGGCAAGCTTCCAGACATGCCATAGCCTCCTCTATCAAAGTTCCCAGCTCAAAGCTATCCCCACAGTTTTCATCGCCGATCTGTTCTCTCCAAATGATTCTAACTTATGACTTCATTAGCGACTTTTGTGATCCTAAAAGTCCGGATCCCAGTCGCACTCGCGTCCGGGGTCCTCGACTTCGTGGCGAAAGTCCTCGAAGTTGGACGTGTCGAAGGCGTCGCGGATCTCCGGCACGATGGGCGGCTTCATGCTCTTCGTTCGCAAACTCTCCCACTGGAAACTGGAGAACCACCGGTGGTTGATGATGTCCTTGATGCCGTGCTTCATGTTGCCCAGTCGTCGCGCCGGGTTCTGACACAGCAGCTTCTGCACGAGATCCACGCACGTTCGTCTGTCATCAATAAGTCAGCGAACCCAACGCAATGCAATACAAACCCAAGTTAGACCATTGCCCACACCGATTCTGCAGGGGCAACAGAAAACAACAACAACAACAACAACGAGCGCGACGTACCCCATGTAGCTGGGGAACTTGATGCTCCCCTGGATGATCAGCGCGTAGATCTGCATGGGATCTTGCCCAAAGAACGGGGCGGAGCCGGTCATGAGCTCGAAGATCAGAACGCCCAAGGCCCAATAGTCCACGGCTTTATCATGGCCTTTGTTGAGGATGATCTCCGGTGCGAGGTAGTCGGGCGTGCCGCACAAAGTCCACGTCCGATCGGTCACGCGTTTGGCCAGTCCGAAGTCTGCCAGCTTCATGAAGCCGTCGTTACCCAGCAAGATGTTCTCGGGCTTCAGGTCTCGATACACGATGCTCTTGGAGTGCATGTGCTGGAAAACCAGCACGACGCTGGCGATGTAAAAGCGAGAAACGGGCTCGTCGAAATGGTCGCGATCCCGCAGATACGTGAACAATTCGCCGCCCAGCGCGAGTTCCACCAGGAAGTAGAGATGTGTGCGGTCCTTGAACGTCGTATAGAGTTTCAGAATGAACGGGTGGTCCAGCGCCAGCATCACACGCTTCTCGTTGATCACGTGCTCTTTCAGATTGTTCTCCACGATGTGCGACTTCACCAGGCATTTGAGAGCATACGCTTGACCTGAAGCGGCATGGCGCACGAGTTTTACACGACCGAAAGCTCCACGTCCCAGAGTCTGCAGCACCTCTAACTCCTCGCGCGGGATCTGCATAAAGTACTTGTAGTTGGCGGCTTGATCGGCCAGCGGCTCGGCCGATATCCGTCGCGGCAGCACTAGTGACATATTCTTGGTCTCCAGTTGGGCGGGTTCGCGATCCATGAGCTCCTGGATCGTACCTAGCATGGCGATGAAATGCTCACGCTCTAATGTGACGCACTGCACCCTCGTGACGGCTGTGCACGTCGCCGATCGCACGTCGTCTTTGAACAGAGCCATCTCTCCGAAATGGTCGCCAGCTTTGAGACGTCGAATGGTGTGGTGCTCACCCGAAGCCGCGTCCAACTGAGTGACTACGAGGTCGCCCTTGGTGATGATGTAGAACTTCTCGCCCACTTCTCCTTGCCGCACGATGGCTGCCTCCTCCTCGAACTCTTCCCAGTCCATGGCAGCCGCCACCTGCTGCATCTCCGCCGTCGTGAGCTTGCTCAACAATGCCACTTTCTTTAGCACCTGCAGAGTTCGATTCAAGCGGTTGAGTTTGTGCGAGGCCAGAATCTCACGGAAGGTGTTGCGTTCGAGTGACCAGAGCTCCACGTCGGTCACGGCACGGATCGTGGCGGCTCGAGGCGTGTTGCACAGCAGAGCCAGCTCTCCAAAACCCAGCCCAGGCCCCAGGAAGCCATATCGGATCGGCGGTGTTCCGTTCGCAGCCACGAGGATTTCGAGCTGTCCACTCTCCACAACGTAGAAGTTGTCGCCTTGTGTGCCTTGCTGAATCACGAGGTCTCCTGATGATGCTTGCATGGGGAAGAAAGCGTCCAAGCAGTCGTGGATCTCGCCTCGAGACTGGCCTTGGAACAGCACGTTGGACTGTAGAACCTTGAGCAATAACTGCTTGGAGCTCTCGCTTTTCGGGTACACCACTCGTTCCTGAACTACCAGGAAGTTGTGGCTCGGCATCACCTCGGCACTCACCTCCACGCGACGCACCTTGCCACTTGCAGTGACGCTCACGGCGCCTTTCATGCCGCTTTGACTCTCCAATCTCCCGGTTTCCGTTCTGGATCGGCTTGCTGTCTCCGTTTCCAGCTCGTCAATCAGCCGCAGCTTGGCTTCATCGCCTGTGACGGCGAAACTCGGTGCTATACGGTTGCCCTTGGTGCCTGCGGCTGTCGTTACCGGCATGGCATTCGACAGCCGCGAGACCTTGGAGCCCTCCCGCAGCTTGGTCGCCATGGCCGAGGCGATGACGTGCCCTGCTGCCTGGGTCGCCGCGTCATCTCCAGCGTGTGCTGTGGCCACAGGGGTGACGTGCATAGGGCCGATGTGGCCGCCATTGGCCAGCCGATCTTGTAGTGTGCGGATGACCTGGTCCTTGAGCACCAGCTCTCGGCGGATGCGGTCGTACTCGCTCTTGGACACGCCGCCGCCCATCGGAAAAGACGAGTCGAGCACTCAGATAGTCGGATAGTCGGGTAGTCGAGTAGACAGTGCTCAGTCACGGGGCATCCCCAGTGGCTTGCTGGGCCGAGCTCACTGCATGGACCGCCTGCTGGAGGCCGTCGGTCGTGGAGAGATGAAGGTGAGGGCGGAACGAGGAGGAAGAGCTATATCTGAACACTGCGGAGCTCCAAGAGCTGAGCGGAATCGTATTTATATGATGCCGAGTTTGGGGCAAAAATAGATAGAAGAGAAGCCCCCAACGTGCCGGAAGCTGCCGCTGGCGGAAGCAGCAGCGACCGCGGAAGACAGCAGGGTGGTGACCATCGGACTTGTATCGGCGGCTTTCTAGCACACATTCTAGAGAACACATACGGCCATGATGTCTGCTGTTGCTGCCATTGACTGCGGAGCAGACGGCGCCTGTCAACAAGAGGTGACGATCTTGAAAGGTTGTCAAACACCCGCCATGTGTCAAACGGCGGGAGGTTGCGCGAACGTTGCAACAAGGAGGTTGGCATCGGAAGGGAGCGGCGATGATGGCAATGTGGGTTGGGGAATGGGTTCATGATTGGTCAAGTGATGGCGCTTTTTTCGGCGCCAGCTGCTGATGTGACAGCCGACGCAACAGTGAAAGCAGTGCAAAATGGGCCTAACCCACTGAATTGTTTGCTGCCTTGCTGTGTCGTTTTTGCAGTGCAGACACCACGTGGCGGGTTCAATTCGCTGCGCAACGACGTTCAAGTCGACACGCCCTCTCGCTCCTCATCTCGTGGGGCGGAATATTCGCAACTCGCCTCAGCTCGGAGTTGCAGCAATGAGCAGGGTGTTTTGCCCCCTAATTTTGTTCGCGGGAGAGAGCGACTGTTGGGCACGGAGATCTATCAGAGGGAGCGAAACATTGGCAAATGTGCAAAAAGGAAGCGACTGTTCGCAGCAAACTTCGAATGCCGAGCGGAATCTCAGCCACAGGAAGGGAAGAAAGAACCGGAAAGAAACCGCACAAATTCATTCGCCAACCCGAGCCTGTCTTGCTGCTTCTCGACCGGTCACAACCAAAACCAACCCAGAAGGAACAGGAGAAAACGCCGCGTTCCCATTCCGGTCGATTGCCATCAACGCCCCGAAGTTCAGTCGGCCACTTGTTTCATTTCGTGGCGACTTGACAGGCGGACCATTAGGGGTTCCTTTCCGTTTTGTTGCCTAACGCTGCAGTCAGTGGTGGGTGGCAACCGCGCATTGCCTAATTGCAAGCCACTTGTTTCCTTTTGCACTCACTCTTTCTTTGGGATTTGCGACAACCCATTTTTCGATAGGTCATTTTACAAGAACACTCAGTGAGGGCGAAACCGGAGTCCATTTCGTCTTTCGGCTTCCAGCACGCAGCAGCCAGCACTATTCCGGCCAAGAACACTATCTCGACCGACAGGAAACACTAACCTGCCCGCGAAGACGCGCTACCTCGAGCAGCGCCAGTAGGATGCGCGTGATGGTGGCTCAAGCCTCGCGCTTCAGCGAGTCGGCGATCCCGGAGCACTTCGACCCGGAGTTCCAGCTGCCCACGGAGGTCCTTGGCGGCAACCGCAGCAGCCTCGCGGCCTATGAACAGTCGACGACCAAACAGCACTACGGCTTCGGCGAGTACGGCATCCGCGACAGCTGCACGAGCGAGGCCAGCGGGTTCGATATGCTGCAGTTCTGGACGCTGGACGAGGACCACGAGGCCAGCGCGTCACAGTGCGTGACGCCATCGTCCATGCTGCAACAGGACCCGTACCAAGGCATCTGCGTGGAGGTGAACAGCCACTCCATCAACAACCAGGGCGTGGTCATGTACCACGTGGATATCAAAGGCCCAGAGGGATTGCTGTCTACGTACACGATCCGACGGCGCTTCCGAGCATTCAAGCATCTGCACGCCGAACTCAATCGCCTCATGAGCGAGTACGCGGCCTCCAGAGCCGCCGCAGAGGCCGCCGTCGCCGCGATGACCAGCATTTCCACACCCCTATCGACCACGGGCGTCAACATCCCGCTTAGTCCGCACAGTGAAGCGCTGGAGAAGCAAATGCGCGGCCCGCCGCTGTCGGTGACCTCCCGCACGGTGGTGTTCCCGGCACTGCCCAGTGCCGGCGTCTGGTCCTATTTAAAGCGCCATGACGTGAGGTTGGTGGAGCAGCGCAAGAAGCGCTTCCAGGAGATCCTGCGCCTCGCGATCCGTCATCCAGCCACCAAGAACAGCTCGGTGTTGGACGAGTTCCTGAGCGTGGCGCCCAGCGAGATTTCGCAGCGAGGGTCGTCGTACGTGTCGCTCCAGGACTACAGCGTTCCAGTGTTCGACCACCAGCGAGAGTCCATCGAGCGGCGCCAGCGGAAGTTGCGCGTGCTTGAAGACCGACGAATGCGCGCTGGGTCTGACAGTCAGTACTGAGCTAGGGCGGCAGGACAGAGTGGGGGAGAAGGAAGAAGGACACAAGGGACGGTGAACACGACGCCGATTGTTATTATGCGATCCAGAAGCAGCAATGCTGGGAGACGGATCCATTCGCCACCGAGACTGCGCGACTGAGTCTTGCCATCAAGAGGCGAGGGGGGGGAAGTGGCAGACGAGTAGGAGGCCAGTTGGCGGGGGCTCCTGCGCTCCTTGTAGAACTAGCTACCTGTTGTAATAGTAGTTTTCTTGATTGGACGCCTGGAATTCGGCGAGGTGCGCGACACTACGCAGCAGACAGAAGCTTTGGGCCCACTGTGTCGCTCGCTGCCTCGCTGGTGATTGTTAGGTAGTAACCTAGCAGTAAGACAGGAGGAGGCGATAGAATGCAGTGCTACCTTCGCTGGATTCAGAATCCGTATTGCAGTTATGAGTATCCCAGGGACCCAGATGCGCCAGCATGCTGAAGCATTCAGCACTTCACGGCAGAGAAGCATTCTCCACTTCAACCAAATCGTCAGTATTTCCAGCCCGCTGTCACTGAAACGAGGGCAAGGTTGGAGAAAAACCTTACACCTCGCCACGGCTGAGGTGGGTCACTTTCGTGACCTATATTCCAAAACCCGAGGCGAGGAGCGCTTTGACCGACTTCAAAGTTTGAGGTCGGTTTTTTCCAGACAAACGACGACCGGAAGCGACACTCTGGCACTTTGAACTGATATCGTCCCAGTGAGAAGCGCGTCTCGATGGCGAAGCCATCATGGCTTTCCCTCCCATTTGCACACCCGCCGCACGAACAGCACTCCCAATCAAGCCACAAGTATCCTAGCTTCGGATTCCTAGGCGCTAGGCGTCTTCACATAACCAAGCAAGTACGAAACCGATCGCCTACGTTCGAGACGAAGTTAACCCAACCCATTTTCATATCGTGTTCCAGAAAAATGGACCTCCCCCGAAAGGCCCATCCTATGTACCATAATCCGGTCCGCTACGTTCCCTTCGTACTGACTTGCCTGCTGCTCGCCGCGTGTGGTGTTTCATTTTTTTCGGACACAACCCAAAGGTAAACCGCGCGAACATCACTCCTGCAGTCCGCACTCCCCCGCCCGCGCGATCGCACGACGCGCCGAATCGAGCAAGTCCCTGCCGCCGCAAAGCAGCATAGACCACGACCTGCGCAGATGGAGGGGATCCGCGTGTTCATCCCGGACGAGAAGCTCGTGTGGGTGCCGGCCACGGTGCTGTCCGTGGACGCGAGCGGCAAGCAGTTCCGCGTGCGCGTGGAGAAGCTGCCGGATGTCGGGGGCCAGAGCGACGTCGACGAGCCGGCGCTGGAGCGCGTCATCGATCTTCGCGACGACGGCATGCCGGACTCTCTGCCCTTACAGAACGGCGAGGCGGAAACGGGTGCGGGCGATGACAAAGCGTCCAGTTCCAGGCCCAAGACGGCTGTTGTGGGGGCCGAAGACATGTGCGAGCTCGGCCACTTGCACGAGCCGGCCATTGTATACAACGTACGTGAGCGCTTCTTCGCCAAGGCGCCGTACACGTATACAGGCAAGATCGTGGTGGCTGTGAACCCGTATCAATGGATCAAGTCGCTGTATTCGGAGTCATTGCGCGATATGTATACCGAGCGATCGTGGGACGAGATGCCGCCACACGTGTACGCTACGAGCGCCGAGGCCTTTCAGCACATGAAGCAGCACCGCATCCCGCAGAGCATCTTGGTGAGTGGCGAGTCGGGCGCGGGCAAGACGGAGACCGTGAAGATCATGATGGAACACCTGGCGAGTATCTCCATGGGCATCGCCAAGCGTCTGCATCCGACGGAGAACAGCGAGAGTATCGTGGTGGAGAAGGTGCTGAAGAGCAACCCGCTGCTGGAAGCGTTCGGAAATGCCAAAACGATCCGGAACGACAACTCCAGTCGCTTCGGCAAGTTCACGCAGCTGCAGTTCAACAGCGAGTACTGCCTTGTGGGCGCCGAATGTCGCCACTATCTGCTTGAAAAGTCCCGCGTGATCGCGCAGTCCACAGGCGAACGCAACTATCACATTTTCTACCAACTGGTGAGTGCCAAGGAAGCGGCGTTCGGGTTCAACGAAGACTCGTCGGCGAAGGAATTCCGGTATTTGCAGAACGAAGCGCTCACTCTCGATGGTAAAACCGATCTTGAGCGCTATCAAGTGACTCGCGATGCGCTGACTACCATTGGACTCAGCGACAAGGAGCAAGATGAGCTCTTTAGCGCTCTCTGCGGTATCTTGCGGCTCGGACAGCTCGACTTTGTGCCACTGGAGTCCAACAAGGACGATGCCAGTCAGCCAGTCGCTTCTCTATCCTCGGCTGCAGCTTTGGGTGCCATCACAGCGGCGCAGATTGAGCAGCAGAAGAAGGAAATCGAGCAGTGCGCCAAGCTCCTCGGGGTGGAAGTTGCCGCGCTGAGCAAACAACTCTGCAGTCGGACTGTGAAGGCCAGACAAGAAGTGTACTGCGTGCCGCTCTCAGCGCTACATGCTGGCAACAACCGCGATGCCCTGGCGAAGGAGGTCTATGCGCGAGCGTTCGGATATCTGGTTCGCCGGGTGAACCATAGCATTTCCAATTCTGCGGATTTATCCTCGTCGAGCACGCCGTCGTACATGCACATCGACCTGCTGGACATCTTTGGCTTCGAGTCGTTCAAGCGCAACAGCTTCGAGCAATTCTGTATCAACTTCGCCAATGAGAAGCTGCAACAGAAGTTCACGCTGGACGTGTTTAAGACTGTGCAGGAAGAGTACGAGCTGGAGGGCGTGGGCTGGGAGTTCGTCAAGTACCGCGACAACCAGGACATGCTGGATCTGCTGGAGAACTCCATGGGCGTCATGGCTCTGCTGAACGAGGAGTGCGTGCGACCCATGGGCAGCGACCAGTCGTTTGTGTCCAAGCTCGTGTCTCTGCGTGAATCGCACCAGCGTCTCGAGCGAGCCCGACTCAGCCAAACGCACTTTACGCTGCGTCACTACGCCGGCCCTGTGACCTACGACGCCGAAGGGTTCGTGGAGAAGAATAAGGATTCCCTGCAGACCGACTTGCTCGAGCTGCTTGGCTCCAGCTCGAATGGCTTGATGTCCATGGTGTTCGGCGACGGCGCGAACACAGCCTTTATGACAGATGCGGATCTGGCTGTTCGTGCGGCGACCATGCTGGACTCGGGTCGACGCAGTACCATCGGACGGAAAACCTCTACGTTCATGCAAGAAACGGTGAGCTACAAGTTCAAGGCGCAGCTGTCGCTGCTGATGAGCGACATCTCCAGCACCGAGGTGCACTATGTGCGTTGCATCAAGCCTAACTCCGAGAAGAGCGCGAACATTTACGAGATCGACGCCGTCGTGAGCCAACTCCGCTGCGCCGGTGTGGTCGAAGCGATCCGGATTACCCGTGCAGCCTTTCCGAACAAGATGGCGCACGAGAAATTCCTCCGCCGATTTGTGATGATGAAAAGCAAGCAGGACGCGATTCTGGCAACGCCATCCACGACTGTGACAGAGGCCTGCGAGCAGCTCGCACGGCAACTTCTCAGCGGTGACGACTTTGCTCGAACGCAGGAAGGTAGTGACCATTCCCGAACGCCAACTTTTGTGGTGGGGAAAAGTCTGGTCTACTTTGGGAAGGATGTGCTGGAGTTCCTGGAGCACCGGCGTACGACCTTCGTCCACGATCGCGCGATCTTGATTCAGCAAACCGCGCGGCGATGGATGGCGAGAAGGAGGATCAAGAAAGTGCGGGTCATGATCACGAAACTGCAGGCTATCCAGCGCCGCCGGATGCAGCAGCAAGCGTTCTTGGAAAAGCGTCGACAGTGTATCGTCGTTCAAAGCTTGTGGCGCGGCGTGCGCTCGCGGCAGCAGGTTTATCTGATGCTGAAGGAGAAAAGCGCCATCCAAGTCCAGGCAGCGTACCGCCAGCATCTCGCCCAGAAAAGGTTTGCCCGCTTTCGAGGCGCTGTGGTGAAGATCCAGAGCACGCTCAAGATGAAGAAGCAAGTGGGCAAATACCACAACCTCTTGTCGGAGCGGAAAGAGCAGGCTGCCATGGAGACTGAGGTGGACCTGTTGAAGCATCGCCTTGACGATGAAAAGCGCGCACGCATGGAGATTGAGGCGGAGAACACGTCGTTGCAGCAGGAGCTCAATCTGGTGCGGAATTCGTCCGTTCCTAGCGCCAGCAGCAGCTTCCATGAGAATGAGGCGCAATCCATGGCCAATCGGAACAGTGCGCTGCGGTCCAGCAGATTGGAGCGAGAATCTGTGGATGAAGGCAAACTACTGGACGACTCGGAGCGCATGATCGACTACCTGCGCAAAGAAGTGACCAAGGGACGCGAGCTCATCCAAATGCTGTCGCAGGAGAATGAAAACCTCAAGTCTGAGAACAAGAAGATCAAGGACGCGTACACGGCAGCAGGCGCCTCTTTCGCTGCGCTGAACCAGCACAACAAGCAGCAATCGAAGGCGAACTTGCGGCTCATGAGCACTCACGCTGCATTGATCAAGTCGCAGGAGGAGAAAATGAAGAAGTACAAGAAGCAGGTGGCCGATCTCAAGGAGGATTTGAAGATGCAGCGCTCCGTGTACTCGGCAGAGCTCATGGCGCGTGTCCAGCAGCAGGATGTCTTGGTGGATATTATCAACCTGGCGGAGTCGGATGGCGTATCGGAGGACCTGCTGGAGCGGATGCGGGCCATGGCCGTAGACTCGAAGCCGTCGTACAGCAATGGGCGTGGCAGCAACGAATACACCAGGTCCCCGACCGTGCCTGGGCGTCGCCGTTCCTCGTACGTTGATTGTTGATCAACTCCCGTCGGGATCGGCAATGTCTGCGGTGCTAACTTTTGTGTTGCTGTTTGTTGGGATTATGTGGTGTAGAGCCAGCAGGAAGGCTGCTGCAAACGGCAATGATAGCGAGAATCGAGGAGAGCGGTCGGACACGGTGGGTTCGATGGGAACCGTTCCCGTGTCTGTGTCCGTGAATGCGAATCCGACACGCCTCGAACGTCGCGCGACGCTGGACACCATCATGAATAACCCAGTGCAGCATGGAGCCTCGCCGCCTGGTGAGGGTATGAGTCCCCCCGAGGCAGACCGGCGCGCTAGCCTCCTTCCGAACGGCAATCGGAACAGCGTGTACATGGAGGATGGGCACCGGAAATCGCGCATCGGAGGCATGTTCAAGAAGATGTTCAAGAAGGATGAATAGATGGTGATGGAACTGGCGACGAGGCCGAACTGCGCGTCTAAACGCCGGGAGCTGAGGTCAAGACGGGCGGTTCTTCGTCACGGTGGACTCCCGTGATTGCAGTCAAAGAGAGGCAGGAACAAGCGTGGTCAACTTCGAAGAGCAAGGAAAGAAGGCGTTGTAAATGCGAAGGCACCGCGAGCTGCTGGCAATGAGGTATACACATCGATATGTTCTGCCATCTTGCTGGGTGTTGGTGGAGACACTTGCTTTGTTTTCCTTTGCTGACTGATTGTGTAGTCCACTCCTGATTTGCCACGAACACGTCCACCCCCCCGAACGGTCGAGCTGTTACATTCCAGCCAAGCGGTCGCCGTTGGTATGCATGCCGCTTGAAGGGCCCCATTTCCCAAGACCTCTCACTCTTGTGTGCTGACTGTAGCGGCGTTTTTACGTGAGCGAGTGACGACGGAACCATGGGTGGCGCAGCCTCAACGCCTGCGGCCTTCGAGCAGATGCTCGCGTGCACCATGATCCTTGGCGATGCCATGGTGCAGGGTCTGGACCCCCGCTTCGTGCGCTTCCCGGATCTCTATCGACTGTACGACTTCCACGTTGGTCCGAAGAACCCGCGGGACCAAGCGCGCGGCTTCAAGAGCGGCAACATGGTGCTGCTCGTGCACTCTCCCGACGTCGATGGCAAGTTCCAGCAACTGATGCTGGAAAACGGCGAAGCGGTGACGCCAGTGACGGCAACCACCGGCGGCGCTAGCAAGGAGGAGGCCGACGAGACTCAAGACAATCTGCTGCTGGTGTATGTGGGCAACGACAAGGTGGTTCTCGACAAAGCGACGCTGCATCTGCCCAATAACGACGGCTGGACGCCACTCCATGCGGCGTGCCACGTCTCCAACGCGCAGGAGGCCGGCATCGCGATCCTCAAGGAGTTGGTCGCGCGCAAAGCTGACCTGAACCTCGTCACCCGCCGCGGTCCCGGCTCGTTCTCGTGTGGCTGGACGGCGCTGCACATCGCCTGCGCCTACGGTCTTGAAGCGCTGGCGATCAAGCTCATCCGTGCCGGAGCGAACGTGAACACGACCAATTCCGTGGGCTGGACGCCGCTCTACGACGCGTGCCATCGCGGATACGTGACCATCGCGCAGGAGCTACTCCGCGGAGGCGCCAAGCACGACGTCATCTGCCCCGAGTTCGCACTGTGTCCGTTCCCGGGGCAGTTCCCGCTAGCCGAAGCTGCGCGTCAAGGCCACACCGCCACCGTGAAGCTGCTGCTGGAGTGGGGGGTGAACAAGAACGCGACCAACAAGCTCGGCTGGACGGCGCTGCATGAGGCGGCGTACCACTCGCGAGTGGCGGTCGTGCAGATGCTGGTCGTGTATGGCGCCGACGTGCTGGTGAAGACCGATCGCCTCTCCGTCGCCAGAGACCTGACAATCCATAGCGAGATCCGCACCATGCTCGAAGACATCGCTCAGCACTCGCAGCTGGCGCCTTCCTTGGCAACTAAGACGGCGAATGAGGCTGAAAAACCTGCCGCGTCTCCGCCGAAACGTGAGGAGAAGCCACGGAACACGGTGCCGCTATCGCGGAAGGAGGAGTACGAGCTGCTGGGGGATCTCCCGAATCTGAACGCCATCAGCATTCAAGACGCCGATGGAGACGACGGTGATGCGGTGGACGAGGATGACGACGCCAAGGCTTCCGCTCCGGATTCACCGTCGAAGGAGAAGAGCAAGAAGCGCAAAGACCCATCCAAGAAGAAGAAGAAGAAGGCCAGTTCACGAGACGTCCCGTCCGAATTCAAGTGCGCAGTGTCGCTCAAGCTGCTCAAGCAACCGCTGCGGTCCCCGTACGGCCACGTCTTCGAGTGCCAAGTGATTGAAGCGTGGTTCCGCGACTTCGGCAACCGCTGTCCGCTGACAGGGGAGCCTCTCACGCGCCAGCAACTCGTGGACGACGAGAAGCTCCGTGAAGAGATCCGCGAGTGGAAGTCCGGACCGTCGAAGGCCAAGACCCGTCACCTGGACGGAGTTGCAGATCCGCAGGAAAGCATGGAGGCCTCCGACGCGAAGCAGAGCGCTCTGTCCCCGCGCAAGGACGACGACCCATACAATTTCTAAGTGAAAAGGGCCGAACGAGCGGCGCCACCTTTAACTCCCACCACAATCAATTGGCGAAACTCGGCAGCATACGTTTTATCTCACGCCACGAGTTGTTAAAACAATGGACAGCTGACTGCTCTGCTCTCCATCTACTGCGACGGCTCGGCTTCCGCGATGGACGTGACGCGCGTCGTGCTGGTCCACGGCTGGTCGAACACGCGCACCACGAAGCGGCGGGCCGTTGCGTCCTGCTCGCTCCGACAGCCCTCGACCTCGAACTCGTAGTTCGTCCCGGCCACGACCTGCGTGCGCACGGAGTGGATGGTCGTCACGCGCATGTCGGTCGTGGCCAAGGCGCGCTCCAGGACCGCACGAGCCTCGGGCGTCACGGCGGCGGGCGACCAACCGCCGACAATCACCGGGCTCATTTTCGTTCTCCTGAGGCTGGCGACTGACTTTCCAGTTTGTATGGGGGTTGAAAAAAAAGTAAAAACGTCGTATTCGTAAAAACGAGGCAAAATGAATTGAGCAGAAAAAGCAGTTGTTTAGTGCCGATTAAAACGACAAAAGCCGGAAGAAAAGGCTCAATATCTATAAATGCTGGTTTCTATTTGGCTTAAGGGGATAGTTAATGTATAGCTTAGCGCAGTGGCCTTCGCTCGTCTCTGCCTCTCACGACTCCGGCTGCAGCTTACGCCTCGGGTCGGGTCGCAGCCATGTAGAGCGCCCAGGAGCGCGAGAGCCCGTCGTCCATCGTGACGGTGCGCAGTTTGCTGAGCGCCAGCGCCTTGTCCACCGTCGCGTAGTTGAGATAGAGCAGCGAGAGCCACGGGTTCTCCTGATCGTCGTCCAGAACGATCGTCTCCCGAGACAGCACCTGATTCCACTCCTGCTCCACGAAGTCGTGTGTGCGCACAAACTCGGTGACAGGCGTGGCTGGGATCATCTGGATGCCGTGGATCGCGTACTTCTCGCCGCTGAACCACGTCGCGTAGTTGACCTTGTTGTCGAACAGGATGCCCATGACCTTGTTATCGCGATACCGATCCGGGTGCGCGCGGTTGCCGTCCTCCAGCAAGAAGTACGTCTGGATGGCTCGGGAGTTCAGCTTCACCAGAAGCTTGCCGATGGTTTCGAGCTGCAAATCGCCCGTCGCCTTCCCGAACAGCGTCAGCCCGTACAAGAAGTTCATGTCTTCGGACGTGCTCTCCTCGTCCTTGCCGTCTCCGAACGCTGTGACTCCGTGCGAGTACGAGTGGCCTCGGAACCAATCCAGACTGCGGAACTTGGGGAAGTGCGGGTCTTCTTCGGACGGGTTGGCCACATCTCGGATCAAGAAGCCGGTCATGCGGTTCAGCTCCACCAGCCCAGGCCAGGACGGGTCCAGCTTGTTCACGATGGCGGCAGCGACCACCCAGTAGCCGTAGTGGTAGTGGTGGTCGTTGTACATGGTGTTGCCGAAGTCGGCGTTCGCGTCGTTCAAGGCAAAGCCCTGCGAGCTCAAGACTCCGCGGTACACCGTGTCGTAATTAAGCGCATAGGTCCACGAGTTGTCCAGGAACGGAGCCAGCACGTGCTCAAGCTTGGTCAGGCAGTGTGGGAGCAGCGTGGTGTCTTCCTCGCCTACAATAGCCGAGTCTCCAGCCATTAGACACAGCGACGCGTACTTCTGCGCCGCCTTGCCACTGAAGTAGTAGCTTTCACCCAGAGGGATGGACCAGTTGGCATCAATATCGGCGATGAGCGTACGCTTCATGTCGTACGCTTCGACGACGCTGGCATCCGGGTGTCTAGGCGGGTAGAAGTCCACGGGGAAGTCCGCGTCTTCCACGAACTGCCACTCGGGCGGCGATGTCTTGGTTACTAGTCCCTGCATTAAACCGCGAGTGGTCGAATGCGCGGCGACTCCTTCGGCTTCCACGGCCGTGGAGCGATCCAGCGAGTCCACGTGGTGCACCTGAGCGTAGTGCAGCATCCCGTGGGTCTCGCAGTCACCGCTAGTCTGCCATTTGTAGGCATAAGAGTTCTCGTCGTGAGCCTGGACGCTGCCGCCTTCGAGGATGCAGCTCGCCGTTCGGTCAAAGATACGGATCTCCTTCTCCGAGGCGTCCGGGATCAGCGCAACGCGAGCTAAGCCGGTGTATGGACTCGCCATTTGTAACGCTGAGAGTCCGTCCAATTGCAAAGTGACGGGGGCGGGGAAGTAGAGGATCCACGTGGCGCCGTTGCCGAATTCCAAGACGAAGCGATGGTCCGTGATTGGCAAATTGCCAGCTTCGGTAGTCGAAAGGCCGTTGATGGTCAGAATGGCGTACACCGTCTCGAACCGCGGCGTCAGCGCCGAGTACTGCGCCGTGACGAACGCCATGCCACTGACTAAGGTCAACTCGATCTTCTTCGAGGCGTCGTGGCGAGTGGCAAAGCGTACTTGAACACTGAGGTCGTCCCAGTCAAAAACCTCGAATTTCGGCAGCGAGATGTTGGAGAATTCCGCAGCGGAGAACGAGAACTCGGGCACTTGGCCGTGGAGGTAGTACATCTCGGCGTCTCCGTTGCCCGTCAAGCCGCCACCGAACTTGCGGGTCGTGTATGGGTAGTTCGCCGTCAGGCCATAAGGTGCAGAGGCGATTGACGGACTCAAGCTGTACGGGTTCGTCCACACAGGCTGCACAACGTCGTCGTCGGCATCCGTCGAGGCGATCATATTGCCCCACCAGTTGTTCGTCGGGATGGGTCGCGAGCCCACGAGGCCTGGAGCCAAGTACTTGGGCGGTAGTAAACTCGCCTGCTCGTTGGTGTGCGGAATCAGGTCATTCGGCGGGACTTCAGCTCCGAAGAGTGGCTTGAAGAGGTCAAACGACCGGGTTTGGAGCTCCATCGTCGCCTCCGGAGCGCCGATCGAAGGGTGAGGCTTGAAGACGACGTACAAACCCACGGTGACAACTACCGCGGTCATGAGGGCGAGGGCGCCCCAACGTCGAGCTCGCACTGGCTGGTTGGCGGCCGGCATGCCTTGGCTTTCCAGCAAAGGGTGCGCTTCGCCGCTGCGTTGAGGGCTCGGACTGGAAAGCAGCATCTTGTCGGTGGTGGAGGAAGCTGCTGGTCTTGTCAAAATGGGAAATGGGAGAATGGTCGAGCCTCAGAGATCCTCAAAATCTGCCCCGAACTCGGGCTCCACTACTTTCAGTATCGGCCGGTGCTGTTGCACATGAGTGGGGGTGCCAGAGGGACAAGCTAAGGAGAGCGGCATCCTGTGAGAGGGCGCGGTCGCAGCAGCCATCGTCTGCGTATCTACGTCGGTGCGCAGCCATGACGCTTTCCGGGGTCCTTCGAAGGCGTGGGAGCGACCGAGACCGACGGGACGATAACGTCTATCGCCAAGATTAAGATTTAGAAAATTTTAGAGGTGTCCCAGTTGAAACTGTCTCGTGATGTGAGCGTCGTGTTGCCATGTTAAATGCGGCTAACCAATCGCATTGGCTAAATTTAGATCGTGTGATTTAATTGGATGTATGTCGACGCTTTAGTATCCAATGAAGCATGAGGATCCCACTTTGTGCGTGTCGTATTGGCCAATAAGCGAAATCGTCCATCATCCGATTGTGACACTTGGGCACTTCAAGTATGAAGAAACGACACCTGCGTCAACTTCAGAAACCTGCTGAATGCTATGCTGTTTTTCCTAAAAACCAGAAAGGGACGCAGTAAAATGAAGCTTCTGGGCATGGGAGAGTCGGCCCAACTTGATCGGCGTAATGTATCAGCACCACGTGTTATAAATCTTCGCCCCGTGATTGGTATCCCGGATCTCGTCCTCCTTGACCTGGCCAATCCACGAGCTTGTTCCGCACACACTCCCTACGAGCATCGCTGTGCTTAACTCTTGCCATTCCTCGGGCGAGAAGCTCCACCCTGTCGCCACCGCCGCCCCATTTTGGAGCCATAGAACGCTCGAGAAGGAGAGGACAAACCTCGAGATTCTGATACCAGTGCCAACAGACCGACATCTTGTTTGGGGATTTGTGTCGCATTCGTTTTCTCCATCCAGCACGGCGTCGAGATTCCTCGAATGGATGGGAGAAGAACGAAGATTGGAGGCGGCGATCGCGCGTCCGACGTCCCACTGTGCTGCTTGTCACTTGGGCGGAGTCTTCAGTCGAAGCTACTTCAGACTGCACTCGTCGTTATCGGCGAACAAACACCCACCGTAGCTCGTGTCGCGTGGCGTGTTTAATCGTGGAAACACACGGAAGCAATTAACCAGGAGAGACGTATCCATCTGATCTTCTCAAAAAGATAGGGACCGCAAGAAATCTGTGACTTTCGAAGGCGAAGGTCGAAGACTCAACTCTGAATGTTCGTCGACAGCACGTTGTATCCATGTCGGACGTGAAACAAGATGTTTCAGTGCCGTGTCCCTGTTGTTCAAGCAACAGGGACACAGCACGCGGGTTGAGTTGAAGCTGCGCAAGAACAGCCGTGTAGGTGTTTCCAAGTGCGCGGGAGGTCGTCTTGTCGTCTTGCCGTGTGCTGCCGCAATGGGAGCCATGTGCTGGCCGTGTGTCGTTGTTGATGAACTTACGCCGCGATGGCGCGCTCGATTTCTTTCCTGCAAGAGAAGGCCGTTCACGTATGACAGCACGATCGCTGAGATGGGCAGACGAAGCACGTACTTGCCCGCAAGCTTGACCTTTGTTGTCGAACGGGATCCGTGGTTTTGCGGACCAAAGGAACACACGCTATCGCCGCATGCAGCTTTCGCTTGGGCACTAGCGTGTTCAAGGCTTTCCTTAGCGGCTGCTTGGCTTCATCCGCACGCATGCGGTCGATCTCCAATGCCCATTGCAGTAGAAGGATATCGTGGTGCCTTCCAGCGGGTTACGCCGCTGAGACCGACGTCCTCATCGTGTGAGTCCACGGCTGGTCAAACACTTGCACCACGAATCGACGCGGAGACGCACAGGCGGACGAAGCGCATTCGCCACCGTGAGCGACGTGGCAGCCTTGGATCTCGTACACGTAGTTCATCCCCGCGACCACCTGGGAACGCACCGACGAGACCGACTTCACGCACACGCCGGTGGTTGAGAGTGCTCGCACCAAAACTGCACGCGTATCCGCCGTCACCGCAGCAGCGGACCAGCCTCCAAAGAACCTCTCTCGAGCAGCAGGCAGCGCACCAGCCACTGCTGCCGTCACTGCCATTACCAAGATCAGACTCGTCAGCCGCATCGCGACTTGGATCCCAGCCAAAACACTAGTGAGCGATTTCAAGGGCGATCGCATCTTGATTTGGGCGTGATGGCACCCGACATCGACGTCCCTTGCTGTCAGTCGTCACTCAACTCTGCGCTTTTCCCTCACAAGTCGCTGAAAATATCCCGCGTGATGGGTTTCATCGGTGACGGACGAGCGCCACGAAGTGAAGCCGTCGATACATTCGGCACGAGCGCTTCAATGTCGCCACTATGAGTGGCAGATTCGCGCCGCAGAAACGAAACTTGCACCGAGTCGTTCGCCGCCTTCCCACGGCTTTTCGCTCCCAGCTCGGTGGATCGTTCAGGCTCAGGCTCAAGTGGTTGGCCAGCAACTCTCTCAGCAAACAGGCGGAGGCTCTCGACCGCATCGCGCGGCAGTTTAAACCCCCAGAGTTGCTGCTGAACGACACGTGAGAGGACCTGGAAGAGCGCACTGCCGCCACTGAGCGTCGATTGCGACCCGACAAGGAGTAGCTTTTGCTTGGCGCGTGTGAGCGCCACGTTGATCCGACGCCAATCTGTGAGCAGCTCACCCACACGCTTCTCCTCATTGCAGCGGACGAACGAGACCAAGATGACGTCCTTGTCCTTCCCCTGGTACTTGTCGATGGTGCTCACTTCGACGGCCTCAAGCCACTCGACTCCACCGGCTCTGCGCGAAGCTGCAACAGTTGCCAGGTGCTGCTGGATCAACGCCACTTGCGAACGGAAGGGCGAGATCACGGCGATTTCGTCGGACGGCACTCCTCCAAGCACCAAGAGTTCCACCAAACCAGCGATTACTTGCGCCTCTACCACGTTCTCCATGCGACGACGACCACCCCTCCCGTTCTGCGAAGCGCTCGAGCTCTCGGCTGCCTCTCCGCCCATACTATCGGTATCCAAGAACACAACTCCTTGGTTGTTGGTGAGCACTCGAACGGGCCAGAGCGCGTCGTGTCCATTGGCGCTTTGCTCCTGCTGTTGCGTAGATCTCCACCGCAGTTTGAGATGGTTCGACGCCACGCCAAAGGAGCCGCACTTGAGCTTGTCCCCATACACCAGTCGATTGGCCAGGAACATGATGTCTCTGTTCATCCGATACTGGTAGGAGAGCTGCTGACTGGCCTCCGGGTGAGCCTCGGCCAGTCGCCGGAACAAACTCACGTCCATCCCTTCTTTCCGCGCCTGTGCATTCGCCACCAAAGGCGGCAATTGGTAATGATCCCCCACCAACACAAACGTGTCTGCGCAACGCAACGCCCCCATCACCACGGGCTGCGTGATCTGGGTGGCCTCATCGACAATGCAGAAGTCGAAGCGGCGCTTTGCGAACAGCACGTGGCTGTTCACACTCAAACATGTGCAGCCCACGAGATGGGCGTTGATCATTCTGACTTCCATTGCCCGCACGCTGGCAATCCCCTCGCGGTGCGCTTGTTGCTCTAATGTGAAGTCTGCAATCAGTGGATGTACTTGAGCTGGATTGCCAATGCGAAGCATGGGAACTTCACATGCCAGCAGCTTCAACAACAGATTATCCACCGCCGAGTGCGTGTAGCTCGTCACCAGCACGGAGAACCCGAGAAACAGCAACACGCGCACGGTGAAGGCGATCGTCGCGGTCTTGCCGGTCCCAGGCATTCCCAGCACCAACGCGTAATCGAGGGAGCTCAGCACGCGTTGGACCGCCCGCTGTTGATCGACATTGAGTTGGGAGAACGCATCCAGCAACGCCTGGCCTTGCGCACTCACGCGACCATCGTGGTCGTCCTTGGCGCACTTTTGGCAGTGCTGCGTTATCTGCTCACTCACCCGACTCGACTTGAAGCGTGGGCGAGTGAGGTGGACAATCAAACGTCGTCGTCGCGTGTCGCCCATACCTGACGTGCCGCTGCTACTTCCGCCACCTCCTTCGCCCGCAATGGCCACCGATCTCACCAACATCTCCACCTCCGACCGATTCGTCAAGGCTGTGCCAGCAGACACAACCTCCGGTGGAGGCCCAATAAATAACCGCACGAGATTTTCCTTGGCGCGACGTAGGCCACTCATGATCGCGTCTTTGTCCAAACGCCACGTGAACTCGCTGCCGACAACGGACTGGCCACTGGTCACGATCGACGGGATGCTCTGACGCGTCTCGATCGTGAGTAGTCCATGCTCAATGGCTCGAACTGTCGCTCTGGAGATATGAACCAACAGCTTCTTCCCATCCAAAGACTCGGCAGACAAAATGACCCGCTCGTCCACTCGAAAACGCACGCCTGCGAACGAGGACGGCTGTACCTGTGCCTCAACTTCCATCGAACTATTCCACGGGCGTTTCCGCCGGTCGCGAATGAAGCGCAGCGTTCGCTTGGCCCCAGACTCAGAGTGAGCAGGTTTGTCGGCCACCAGCTTCAAATGGGCGATGCAGGCAGCGCTCTCTTGAGCCTGCTCGCGCTTCCACCCAATTTGAAGCCAGAGCGCGCGGAGGTTCTTTTCCGCATGCTGTTGCTCGAGATCGATAAGTCGGTTCCACTGCTTGAAATACTCCAAGTCCACGGCATTAAGGTGCTGTGTCTTCTGCGTGAATAACTCGTCCAGTCCGCTCGATTCCGCTGTGCCATTCTCGGTCGCTGCATGGTGCAGCACACACTCGTCCACTTGGAAACAACGCTCACATTCCCTACGGGATCGGATCATTGATGGAAACACCTGCGAGGACGTGGAGCTCCCCACTGCCTTGACTTTCGCCATCGCGCTGGCAAAATGGTTGCGCGACATGATGAGGCCGCGAATGTGTGTAGCCATGGCTGAGATGCGGTTGGTCTCGATCCCTGGAACGTAGAGAAGCAAGCCCTCCTGACACCGTTGTCGATACCGCTCGTTCAGCAGCAGCGTGTACAAAATCACTTGGCCCTGGTGTTCCACGCCAGCATACACTTTGCTCCCTGTTTTGAGCTCCAGAGGTAGCACAACGCGATTGCCGCCATTCCCGTCGTCTTGTGAAGTGATTGTTCCTTCCACCGAGGCGTCGGTCGCGCCTTTCAGACCCCATTTGATCGACCACATCATCTCTTCCGTGGCCAAGACACGACTCACCTGCACCCGCTCGCTAGTTCTCGGCGGCGGCTCGTTCAATAGCGCTCCCGGACCGGCGACTGCTGCGCTCAGCCACGCTCGATAGTCTTCCACCACTTTGCTGAGCTCGAGCAAGGCCGTTTCTTCATTGAGTCCGCAGTCAACGAGGCCTAAAATGCTGCATTCAGCCGACCACAGACATGCACGCGTCAGGAAACGAGTCACGTACACCACAGTCCCTGCTTTGAAACAGGAAATAAAGCACCTACTTGGTGTTCACAATCCTCTTGGCCTCCTCCAGGATGTGTCCGGCGTCGTGCACCCGATTCAGCAGCGCATATTCGAAGAGATCGTGCTTTAATGTACCTAAAAATGCTTTCGGATGCGTTGGTCGACCGACCGCGAGCGTCTCTCTGAGGATCGCACGACGTAAGCAGCCGAAGCTTGTCGTCACACTGGTAGGTGATACCTACAGCAGCAAGAGCACCAACGAACAAACCGTCAACGCTTCACTCCAGATGGTAGAGCCACCTCATAACACGTACTTACCAGGATATCTGGGTGCATGATCACCATGTTTCGTTCGTTGTTGATTCGAATGCGAGCCTCATCCCGCTCCGATGACCTGCTGCCATTCTGCCCGCCATCCTCTTGTAAAAAGAACCCGGCGCCATCCTGCTCGGTGAAGACCACATTGATGGTGTCACCTGCCTCCACCGTCACGTCAAACCAGTCGTCCGTCAACACGGCTTCAACATGCAGCTCTTGGTCATCTAACAGTCGCAAAAGGAGCGAGCGGTTAAACACGTCACGGTCCACTTCCAAAACCAAAAAACGCTTGTAGCCTTCGGGTTGTTGGGCCGAATCGGAGCTGACAATTGTCCGCACCGCTGAAGCTGAAGCGACGGATGGCGTGACCGCCGGCAGCCCATTCGGCGCAGCAGCTGACGACGATGGAAGCGGCCGGGGAGTCAGTTCGAGTGTCTGTGAAGAATCGGCTTCCACTTGTGTCAGCGTTTGCGTCTGGTGTTGGGTGGCTTCTGTATTCACCCCTCGTTGACTCGCTTGATACTCCAGCTGGTCCAGCAGCGCCCACGACTCCGTCGTCAGAGGGCTCCCGAACTCCTCTGATATCAGTTCTGAAGGTGGCTCCGGCATCTTCTCCGGGGTCACGTAAGCACGGGGTGAGACTGTGCCGGTAGACGAATAACTGAGAGGCGGGGTTGAGACAGACTCGGCAGCAAGAGGCGGTGGTTGGCTCGCTCCAGATTCTGAAGCCGACCGCGAGGACATCGTCGCACTCGACAAGGGGATTGCAACATCCGGACTGGCGTATTTCTGCTCCATCTGCAGTGGCCAGAGCACAGGAACAAGGCTGTGAGCGAGAGTCAAGCAAACACAATTACACAATCCATATACCTGGTCCAGCACGGTGAAGAGCTCATCCGGTGAATCGGTCTTGTCGGGCGTCGAGCGCGGTTGCCGATCTCCTGGCGATGCTGCAGTTTTCAGGCGGTTTGGATGCAGAGGCGATGACGCAGTTCCCGAACGGACGCTATTGCCAGCAGTGCCGAGCACTTTGGGTTTCCTGGAGTCCGGACTGAACAGCAGATGCCGCGAAATCGCTAGCATAGCACCCAGTTAAAGTCGCAGAACGAAAGTCAATACACAGACCCAACAAACCAGCACAGTGTAGAGGAGAACGCCTGATAGCCTTACACTCATCGCCGTCGTCGTACTGGAGTGCTCCTATCGGCTTCCGGTCTACAACAACCGTCAAATTCATTGCGTTAAACCACCAACACGTAATTCATCGACTCACGTCTCCAATTCCATGCGAAACAGGTAGGAAACGCGTACGTATTGCCCCGTGAGTGTCGCTGCCGTTGCCGACACGATCCGAGTGCGACTCGAGCGCCGCTTTCCGCTTGGCCAGCGCGTGCAGCGGCCGCTCGCGCCGCTCATCCGCCATCTCCGGCGGAGACTGCTGACTGGCACGCGTCAGACGCCCCACAAAACCCTGGATCTCCTTGCGCACGGCCATTTTGCCGGTGCCGGACACGCGGATCTGCTTGTCGGCGGGCGAGTCTTTCCACACGATCGTGGACTCCGCCCCGCCGGAATTGGGTGTGCGGGACGCAGGACCGCCGCTCTTGCTGGGCGTGGCGGTCTCCATGCGCGCGCGCTTGCGCTTGGGCGTCCGGTTCGAGTCCATCGCAGCAACCTTTCCCCACGGCGCGGAAGCGGTCGGCAGGTTGCTTTGGCTCGGTCGGCGTTGCTTTCCGAGTGTGGAGAGGCGCCAAAACGGCAACAAATACCGGATTATTACCGGTATATGAGCCAATCAACACATACCGAAATAGGCCAGTATACCGACATTGATCGCGTTTTTTAACCACTTTTAAACGATTTAACGACAAATACGCGCAGCGTTGCATTTGAGTCTCCTCTTGTGTCGGCATGCTAAAATACGGCCGAGTGGTCGGAATCTCGTTACGGATCAACCCGCTTTTACTTATTATTTCGATATGGTTCGATTGATACTTCGACGGAGGACCCCATGTGTAAACGGGTACAAAATTCATTCAACTCAATACTTTCCGCTTTTTTCAGCGCGTTTTTCGTGGATTTTGCGTTTTCGATAATGCCATGCAGTGGTATGGACGTATCTACGAAAGTGACAGTATTGCTCATTTCTATCGACTGATGGTGATTTGTATAAGTAACATCGTCTGTAAAGCGAGGGAGGCCATTTGGAGGCTCCAAAATGGCCGCTTTTTTCACTGCTTTTGGTT
>MBAC02006424.1:0-76936 GCA_001712635.2 Nothophytophthora sp. Chile5
CTGGGCTGCTCGCTCGCGCAGATGTCGATTGCGTGGGCTGTTTCGAACGAGAACGTGTCCACGGTGCTGGTGGGTGCGAGTCGTCCGTCTCAGCTGGAGGAGAACTTGAAGGCGCTCGAGTTTGAGAGCAAGATGACGCCGGAAGTGAAGGCGAAGGTCGACGCCGTCGTCAACTTCGTGCCGACGCTGTCGACGATGGACGCGTTCGCCATGCTGCGCACCCGCCACTTGTAAGGACTGCCTGCCTACCAGGTCTCTCTCCGCCGCGACCACGTGACAAGCCTGTTGTGGCTTCCCACAACACGCCGCACACTCGGTTGAAGTCGGAGGGGTGATTTCGGTCTTGCGGTCATGAAGCAGACAGGAGGTGGGGAGGACTACATTTAGTGCATTTGCTCGGTCCGAATTCAGCGGTTGTTTCCCACTTGTTTTCACCGTTCTCCGTTCTCGATTGCGTATATTGCTGCCAGGTGACCGACCGAACCCCACCAGCACACACGGAAGAGGCCCTTGTCTCATTCATTGCTCCGTTGGTTAAGTCTGACCTGTTGGGTCCTCAAGCACAAACGAAAGAAAGCCAGGGCGTTGCCCAAGCGAGAAGGGATCGAGTGCCTTGAGCACCACGCAACCCCGCGAAAACCGAAGCGGAGCCTGGACGAGGGCAGTGCGGCGACTCGAGAAGAGGAGTTTCCAACGAAGACTTCGACGTCGTCTTCAGACGCCGCCAGCCTCTCGTAAGGTCCTCCTTGTTGGCTCTTCGCTTTCAGGTGGTTTGTCTTGCGCATTGTTCACCTGGTCGCTTGCGGCTGCAATGAGGTCTATTACGCCTGGTACTGACGGAAGCTGCAGTACAGCTTCCTCGACATGTGCATTGAGTCCTTCCAGATTGGCATGCCACCGATCGCCCGAGTGCTCGATTCTTATATCAGCACTGCAGGGTTGAAACCAAATGAGGCCATGAGGAGAAGTTCACTGGCCAGGCCACATTCGAACGGAAACAGCCATGAGCCTACATCCCAGCCGATCGATGTTATATCTGGGTCATCCAACGGCAGCTCACGCCTAAAATTATCCACCGCGCGTCTTCACGCTTTCGATCTCTCTCGCATGTGAACGGCCGCGCCGCAGAGCGCAAATAGTCCGCTCAACTTTCATTTCCGCCTCCTCTTTAGAAACCGAACGACCGACCTCCGTCCAGCTGACAGGATGCACCGCGCCAAGGCCAAGACCCCGCTCAGCGTACGTCCCGCTGTTTGTATGAGTCCCTAGTGCTGCAGGTGCTGACGAGAGATTGCGCTGCTGCCGACGACCATGCAGATCATGGAGAAGCGGATCCCGCAGAACCCGCGGTACAAGAACACGCAGAGCAAGGTGGACTCGGGCTCGACGGTGAACAAAGTGCGCTTGATTTGTACGTGTCCATTCGGTTTCCAGGCTTCCGCTTCTCTTATTGTTGATAGACGTTCGTGAATGACGTGTGGGTTGTATCGCCATTCCCGGCGTTGCAGCGCACAAGGAGTTCTTGAAGCGACGCGACGAGACCTTCCGCCGCGTGACGTGCCGCTGTCTGGCCGAGCTCTTCAACGAGTACGAGGACACGGGCAGCGCGAGTCGCCCAGAAATGGTGGCGAGGATGGTGAAAGGCGCTAACGGCGAGTTCACGATGGAGCGCGTGCCTGCCAGCGAAGACAACAACAGCGAAGAGAGCTGCGGCCCCCGCATCGTGAGCTACGATGCCGAGGAGAAAGAAGATTACGATCCGCCCTATCTGGTGCTCGACACGCGAACCAAGGAGGAGTACGCGGCGAACCGGATCCACCGCGCCAAGAGCTTCCCGGCGAGCTACTTGAACCGCGACGTGCTGCTGCCAGAGATGCATCAATTCAAGAACAACGAGGCCAAGCTGATCATCATCTACGACCAAGATGACAAGACTGCGGGACAGACTGCCCACATCCTGGTGCAACGAGGGTTCGACAACGTCTACGTGCTGTCTGGCGGGCTCGTCGACTACGCGGACGAGTTCCCAGACCACATTGAGGGCACTCCATTGCCCCGGAAGCCCGTGGACCCGAGCAAGAGACCGCTGATGCGCGATGTGTTCAAGGGCCCGTCGGCACTCTCGTCCTCCTCCAGCTCCCGCAGCGTCCGGAGTGTCACCACTCGCAAGAAAGGCGGCGCCTCGGATGTCAGCTCCATCATGAGCAACCTTTCCGTGGCCGAGTCGGTCATTTCCAAGGCCACCACGCGCAAGGAACGTGTCACCGGCCCGGTCAACTACAGATAGTTCTGGAGTCCGAAAGCAGCGTTGAGTAGGAACAGCCTCATATCCCAACGATAGCACACCTTGCAACGCACAGAAACCCCGGCGTCTTGACTACATTTGGCCTACAGCTATCGGTAACCCGTTGGCGCTGCAGCAAAATGGACAGCATGCCCAGATATCACACCGCTTGGGCGTAACTGTTCATCGCAATGGCCATGACGATATCCTAGCCACAGAAACGAAGAACACAGAGCAACCACGCGTTAGTGTAGGCGTCAAAAGAGCGGCAAACACGCAGCTTGAACTTGGCGTCGTACGTTGTTGGAGAGTCCGCCGCAGTCGTGCGTGCTGAGCGTCACGCCCACGCGGTTGTACACGTTGCTCCACTCCGGGTGGTGGCCCATTTGCTCGGCCAGCAGCGCCGCGCGGCTCATGAAGCCCCAGGCCTCGTTGAAGTCGCGGAACTCGAACGTGCGCTGGATCGCGTCGCGATCGGGGACCGGCTCCCAGGCGCTAGTGATCTGCTGGAACGCCGCCGCGCGCTCCTGCTCGGACAGCAGCGTCGGCGCCGCCTTCGTGCTCATAACCCGAAGCGCGCTCGCCTTGGCTGTAGTGGTAGTCGCGGGCGCCACGAGCTTGCGGAACAACGTGCCGCCGGTCATTATGGCGGCTTGGTGTGCTTCGATTTTCTTTTTCGGATCTGATTACCGGCGAACTTTGCGTCTCTTTTTCCACCAATGGAATGTCATGAAATGTATTTGAGCCAACCGGGTTGCGGGCACTGCTGGCGAATAATTATGGCGAGAACGGTGCGACCGCTAGGACGCAACGAGCGCACCGGTGCGATCGTGATGATGGAAGCCGCGAGATGGAGAAGAAATCAAAGCATTTTAATGATTACAGAGTGGCGGCGATCCTCTTGCGTGTCCCTCAGTTCTTGCGCGCCTTGCGGTTGAACGCCTTCAGCTCCTTGCGGTAGGCGTCGTTGATTTGCGACGAGACCTTGCGCAGGTCCGTCAGGCCCGATCGGAGCGCTTCGTCGCTGGGGGCGCCTACATTTCCATTGCAGCGACGAAGAGTTGGAGTGAGCAATCCGCACGGGGGAAGGGAGCAGTAGTGCAAGCAATGGGTGGCAAGTGGGCGCCTGCCATTCTGCAATGAAGCTCAGCTCTGGCCGATTATTCCTACCTTGACGGGTCTGCAGACGCACGTGCATCTTGGGCTCGGACGGATGCGGGATCGTGTAGCCGCAGAAGTCCACGTCGGGGCTGTAAAGTACAACGACAAGTCACACCAGACCAGACACCGCCATCAGTCTCACAATTCCAGCGCGCCTCCTCCACTGACAGACACACCGCACAGCGAATGCAGACAGGAACGTACTTGCGCATCAGCACATAGCGCAGCGCGTTGCCGAGCGTGTGGTCCTCCTCGTGGAAGGCATAGGTCTTCGAGTAGTCGGACGTGGCCGTGTGCACATCGAGCTTCTTCACAGTCGCCATGGTGCCTGCTGCTGCTTCCTGCTCGCTTTCGTTGGCGATTCTGGAGTGCGACGACTGGTGCCAACACGACGCCTAAATTCGGTCTCTTCCGCAAAACACCAAAATAGGAGCGTGGACAGTTCTGTTAAATTCCGTATTTCTCTGCGGATGATGCTCGAACCTAAAGTAACGTATCAGAGCAATGCGGTAACAAAGTCGAGGTTTCTGGAACTGTTTCCTCTGTTCCTCTGCTTTGAAAGTTTCTGGGATGGTAAGTTACGTTTGTTACGCGCAGTAACCCCACTGAAGTCACGGTGTAATACTGTAACCACTTCGCTGAGGTTACGCCTCTCTCGGCGGAAGCGTACCCCCTCGTCGGCTCAACCCAGTGTGGAAGCAACAGTCGAAGAAGGGGAACCAACGCGGAAACGACGGCTTGCTTCTCCAGGTCACAGCGATGCCTGCGGGAGCGGTTGTAGATCGGCGGGGTGGCGACGGTCTCACGCCGGATGTCAAGGTGCCTGTGTCGGCGCTGCTGAGCGGGAAGGGCGACTTGGGCGTGCAGGTCGTCGCCGATAACAACGAGATCGCAGACGCGGAAGATTATATCTCGGGAGCGTCGCGCGGCGGCTACGCCCACAGTATCATCAGCAGCGATGGCAGTAGCGACAGCAGCGATGAAGGAGACGCGCTGGATGTGACGCATTACACCGCGGCGGAGCTGCAGGAGCAGATCGGCCAGCAGTTCGTGGATGGCATTAATCCGTACGTGGAGCAGCACAGCGGCGACGAGGAGGAGTTTTACATGTACGAGGACTCGACGTCGAGTGATGACGGAAATAACGAGGCGAACGGTGGGAAAGAGGGCGACAAGGATGCAGACGCTGAGTTGCTGGAGTGGGAGAACCCGTCGTATCTCGTGAAAGATCTGGACACGGGCGAGTCCTACCGCGTGGAGGAGATCGACCAGCACTACACGCTCGTGACGCTCGACTCCGTGGCCGCTCAGCACGAGAGCAAGTACGTTTACGTTGGGGTGACAGTGCTGCTCGCTGTTGTCTGATGGGTTTCTGACTGGGTATGCTATTTCTTTGCTTGGAATTGTTCCAGAGAGGACTCGAAAGGCGATGCGGATGGTGCGAAGGAGTCCACGTCGTCGTACTTGCTGTCGCTATACACAGCGGACGAGACGGCCGACATTGAGATCGAGGAGGACGCCATCCCGCAGAATGACGGCCACGATGACGACGGTTCGCTGCGTGCGCGCAGCTCCAACATGTCGGCGGCCTACGCGCCGAGTGACGAGCTGCCTGCTGGTCCGCCTGTAAAATGCAATTTCGTTGGCTGCACGGAGATGCACCAGCGCGCTTCGGGCTACTGTGCGGACCACGAGATCATTGCCAAGGAGGAGGAGGACTCGCGTGCACAGGCGCTGTATCTGATCCCCATTGGGGCGCGCGCGGAGTTCGTCAAGATCGGCAGCCACGGCTTCGTATACGATACCTCGAGCCGCTTGTATACAGTGTACGCCATTGAAATGCGCTGCGTGCAGTCCGGCGCGAGCTGGGTGATCTACCGCCGGTACCAGCAGTTCAAGGAGCTGAACGATCGTTTGCGTCCCATGGGGGTTCGTGTGCCTTTATTGCCTCCCAAGAAGCTGCTGGGTTCGTTCGAGCCCGAGTTCATCGCGAAGCGGCAAGGCGAGCTCTCGAACTGGCTTCGCAGTTTGCTGAACTACGACCGCGTGGACCAGTCGGCCAAGAACCCACACCTTCTGGACGAGGTGCGCAAGTTCCTGACCAGCAAGGCTGACCAACCGCCGTTCTTGCTGGATCGCCTGCCGCTCAAGCGATCGCGATTCTTTGGCGCGTCGCTCGCTGAAGATGGCGACGATGAAAGCGGCGGCAGATTATCGACTGGCAAGCAGAACGTGACGCTGCAGGACTTCAAGATGATCCAGGTGATCGGCCGCGGCTCGTTTGGCAAAGTGGTGCTTGTCGGCCACAAGACGACGAAAAAGCTGTTCGCGATGAAGATCCTGTCGAAAGAGAACATTGTCAAGCGCAAACAAGTGGAGCACACCCGCACGGAGCGGCGCGTGCTGGGCTGCACCCGCCACCCCTTCATTGTCGGCCTGCACTACGCGTTCCAGACGCCGCAACGGCTGTACTTCGTGCTGGATTATTGCCCGGGAGGCGAGCTGTTCTACCACTTGTCGCGCATGAAGAAGCTGCCGGAACACATGGCGTGCTTCTACGCTGCCGAGATCACGCTGGCACTTGAGCATCTGCATGGCTTGGGCGTGGTGTATCGAGACCTCAAGCCAGAGAACATCCTGCTCACCAAGGACGGCCACATCAAGCTGGCGGACTTTGGGCTTGCCAAAGAGGGCATTCGCGACGGAGTGAACGGCACGAACTCGCTCTGTGGCACACCAGAGTACCTCCCACCGGAGATCCTGGACCGTCTGGGCCATGGCACCGCCGTGGACTGGTGGAACCTGGGCATGGTGCTCTATGAGATGCTCACGGGCCTCCCGCCGTGGTACACGAACGACCGCAAGAAGCTGTTTGAGCGTCTCCGGTCTGCGCGCCTCCACTTCCCGCCGTACGTCTCGCGTCGTGCTGAGGCCCTCATCCGCCAGCTCTTGAACCGGAACCCAGCCGAGCGACTCGGCTCGAAAGGGGCTCACCAAGTGAAGAACCACCTCTTCTTCGAGAGCATCGACTGGGCTCGACTGTTCAAGAAGCAGGTCACGCCGCCGTTCCGGCCGTGCCACTCGGCCATGAGCGACGGCGAGGCGCCACTGAACTTCGAAGCGGAGTTCACGCGTCTGCCGCTGCCCAGTGCTGATCATGCGGCTGCCAGCCCCGGTAGTGGGCGCGGCAGCTCAGGCTCGTTGATGGCGCGAACGCGACGCGCCGACTCGGATACGTTCAAGGACTTCACGTACGAGAGTCCCGGGTTCCTCGAGTCCATGGCAAATAAGGAAGACGTCTAAGTGTTGGTGAAGTTGGAGAGGCAAATGAACAAGTTGAATTGAAGCATGATTGATACATGTCGTGGATTTTTTTGGGTGGCGGTCCATCGCCGAGTAAGAAGCTTCCCATGCAGCCACTGACGACCCGGATACATGTGATGTGATATACTAGCCAGGCGCCAGATGCCAGCATCCAGCATCCAGACTGTAGCACGATTTTCTCTCGATCACAATTATTAATAATCGCGCCGATGTATCTTGGCCCATGAGATGTGTGAGCGGCAATGAACGACCGCCGATGGAACGAGAATCCAAGAGGCACAAGTACGAGCAGACGGCCGAGTCCTTGCCACTTGTCGCCTGTTGGACAGTTAATCTGACGTTGAAGTCATTTTTCTGGCAACGATTCCTTGTGCACGTTAGCACCAAACAGAACCGGCTTCTTCGAACTGACAAGAAGCGGCTACCGGCAAATATGTAGATGACTCGCTTCCAGACCAACACGAGCGCAAGCAGACTCGAAGCGCCATTGCTTCGGGTTGGGAAGCGCTCTGCGTCTGCGTTGCGACTCGCGGCGGAACTTGTGACAGCTTCGCGGAGGAGTAATCCCGTGACTGACTGCGACTGACTTCCTGGGGATAATCTGCGACACAAAAGCGCAGGCAGACCGGACCATCATCGTGAATTCGACGGCAACGTTTCTGTCCCCAGCAACCGCAAACACCTGCAAAATGTGAGTCCAGCCGAGCTGACAAGGTCACTCTTGTCAGTACATTCTCGCTCTGCACAAACACTCCCGGTCATTCTCCGTCTGTCAAAAACTGTTATTGGTTATGCTGATGGGGTTGCGGTTCTGCACTCATTCTGCAACTTCGGAAGCCTGCTGTGTGGGTTTGCAAACTCCAGTTTCCTGTTTGCAAGCAGCCTCGTTGTCTCATATCAATACATTTGGCTCTCGTCGCCATAATCACCATCGTCGCCCCATCTCGAACCAAGTCGACGGCAGACGCATCACCTCGCTTCCATTTGGCCCGCGGTATCCATTCGCCGCAATTTTGGCGAGGCGAGCGAACCCTCGGCAGTCCCCAGCTCACCTCATTCTTCAAAGAGAGCCGAGCGTGGGAGGCGATTTAGCGGTCAGGTAGCTTCGGAGCGAGCGAGAGCTGAGAGCGAATGGAGACAGCCACGAAGCCCAAGCCGAGGCTGGCCATGCCCAGCGTCAAGCGCGTGGTGCTCAACCCGCGCGCGTACCTCACGCCCTTCGTGGTGTTCATCATCTTCCACCACATGCCCATGTTCCTGGCCTACGGCCTCATCGACAAGCCGGACGAGGGCTACGCGTCGTGCCATCGCCTCGTGGAGCTCTTCCGCTGGCTGCATGTGTCTTTCATCCTGCATCTCGTGCTCGCCGCTATGATGTTCGTCTGCGTCGTGGCCACGTTGATAGCGCGCGTGTACCACGAGCACCGGCCCGAGGTACGCCTCGCACTCGCACCCTCTCCTGTTCTAATGCGCCGCAGCTAACGCATGCATACTTGCTTGACATACAGAGCTGGTTGATCCTGGCGATTTTCCTGCTGTACTGGGGCAACTTCGGCTGGACGATCTACGGAGAGGCATCTTTCCGCGTGGACACGTCGGTGTGCGGCGACACGAACTGGAAGCAGGTGCAGGACCGCGCCGACTCGATCAGCTACTTCCAGCACTTTGACTTTGTGTTCACGGCCGTCATCATTTGCGTGGGGGCCTGCACGTCCTACATGTGCGGCGTGCACAGCGGCGACGACGCCGCCGAGGCTGAACGTCGCTGGCAGAAGCGCTGCATGTGCTGTTTCCACGCATGTACATGCCACAAGCACTTGGAGCATGAGGGCGACGACGACGTGTTCGAGACGCTGGGCCGCGTCTTGGGCAAGTTCTTTGTGGTGCGGTACAAGACCAACCGCTACGAAGGTCTGAGCTTCACGGACCTGCGCTTCAGTCTGAATCTCGTCTCCAAGGTCCAGCGCAAGGAGCGCGAGCGCGAGACGGAGCTCAAGGCTGAACTAGCGGAGGACGGCGTGCCTACCGTGTCGCATTTCGCGGCGGATGAAGAGCAGACGCGGCTCACAGAGCTGGCGTTCTACGGCAAGATGGCCATTGGCATCTACGGCTGGCCCATCTACGTGTGGTACTCGCCGTGCTTCTGGTTCCGTGTCTTCGGGTGCTTCATGAAGCCCGACGACGATCACGTGTTCGACCACGACAACTACGTGCAAGGCAACCGTGCGAGCTTCGTGCAGTATACGGGCGTCAAGGACTCAGACTTGGTGTACCTCAACTGCTACAACTTTGTGTTCCAGGCCCCGTACTCCATCGTCAAGGACGCGACGCGCAAAGAGCTCATCATCAGCGTGCGCGGCAGCATGTCCTTCTACGACTTTGTGACTGACGGCCTGGCCCAAATCGTTTCCATGGACCCGAGCGAGCTGCCTCTGGATGTGCCCAACCCGGCGGAGACGCGAACGCACTACGGTATGCTACGCACGGCCCGCTCCATCTTCAAGGACCTGCAGCAGGGCAGTCGCAAGGCGGTCTTCTGGGACTTTGCCAGGGCCAATTGTGCCGTCGGAGGACCGACGGACGACGAAGACGAGGACTGGAAGATCGTGGTGTGCGGCCACTCGATGGGCGCCGGCGTAGGCTGCATCCTCGCGATTCTGCTGCGCAAGCTCTTCCCTACCACCCGCGCGTTCTTGTACGCGTCGCCGCCCTTGTTTGACCCGGAGACGGCGGCCTGGACCAAGACGTTCGTGACGACAGCCGTGTATGGCGACGACATTGTGCCGCGGCTCTCGATCTCCAACATGGCCACTCTGCGGGACGAAATGGCCACCCACTTTGATGCCGTGGCCACCGAGCCGCTCTTCAAGGTCAAGTATGGCGTGCACGGCAATCTGAAGAAGCTGGAGGAGGAGCGCCAGGAGCCCGTGCCAGTGCCGGGGCCCGTATCCATCGGTGGGCGTGGCGGCGAAGCGGTTCCCATTGGGTACAGCAACAACACGCTGTCAACGGTCATGGAGAGCGCGGGCTCAATGGTATCCACAGACTTCGGGTCGTCCGGTAGCAGCAACGTGGTGAATCGTCCTGCTCGCGAGCTGAGCGACGCTACCATGATCACGCTGCCGCAGGAGGACACCACCCAGGACGTGGACGTGCCTGGCGAGATTGTGCACATCCAAACGGTGAAGATGGCGCGTCGCTGCGGCTGCACGATGTTCCTGGGCGAGCAGAAGCTGCAGTACACGCTGCGCGACGCGAGCTACTTCCGGCGCATTTGGGTCACGCCACGCGCGCTGCAGGACCACATGGTCCACCACTACGACCGCAAGATCCGCTTCCTGGTGTCGGACTGCATGGACTTCGAGACGCCCGTGGCTGCGCACCGCCCCAGCAGCTCCACGGCCTCGTGGCTCGAGGACGCCGCTGATGCCGCCCACAGCAAGACCCCGGGCACGCCCCAGGCCGCGTACAGGGAGATCGAGGCCGTCGTGTGATCTGCCGAGAGGCAGGAAGGGGAACGACCCAGTGCGCGGGGTTGAAGTTCGTCTTAGGAATGTAAATATATTTATTGCAAAGTGCTATTTTGAACCAGCAATTGTGGTTGAAGCTGTGGAGCAGCATTGTATCCCGCGTTTAGTGACATGCTTTGTGTTTGTGACACAGCGCTCTATTTTAGTCAGGGACTGTATTGTGGCGACTGCTATGTTCGAGTGCAAAACGAAATGATGAGGTCGTCAAAGATCCTCCAGCTAAAAGGAAACACTCATCTAAAATAACTCAATTTTCCGCCAATCAATGCGTGAATGCACGAACCTTCTCGTTGTTTCATTGGCTAGAACCCTTCCTAATGGCGAGTATCCAAGATCACGAAGTGAGAAGCGCGCCCATCCTCCTTCGATTGCTTGCCGAGTGCGCATTTGCGATTATTCGCCCGAGACCGCAAGCACCACCCACCACCAAGCACCTGCCGCCGCGACAATGGCGTCGCTACTGAAGGACATCGCGCTGGACGAAGCCGCGTTCGTGGAGCTGCTGCGCAAGCTCATCGGCGTGTCGGAGAAGGTGCAGAACGCGCCGAGTCTGGGGCTGGTGCCGCAGGAGAACCTCGTCTCGGACTTCGTGCTGGCCGAGCTTGCGCCGTACACGAAGGAGAACGGCGGCTACCTGTCGATCGAGCGCGTGGAATTCATTCCTGGCCGCGGCAATGTGATCATCTCGTACCAGCACCCGGACTTTGCTGCTAGCGAGAAGACTGTGGCGTACGTGGGTTCCCACATGGACGTGGTGCCTGCCAACCCGGAAGGCTGGCAACGCGACCCGTTCACACTGAGTGTGGAAGGCGACAAGCTCTACGGTCGCGGTACTACGGACTGTCTGGGCCACGTGGCCCTCATGACGCGTAAGTCTGGCAGGAAATGAGCGGTTGATTGAGGAGGAATGGCTTCTAACGTGTGATGTGGTGGCGTAGAGTTTTTCCTGGAGCTGGCGAAGCGTCAGGTGCGGGTGGAAACCAAGGTGGTTTGCGTGCTGATCGCGTCGGAGGAGAACACGGAGATCCCTGGGGTGGGGGTGGAGACGCTGATGGAGTCTGGCAAGATCGACTTCATTAAGAAGGGCCCTGTGATCTGGGTGGACTGCTCGGATAGCCAGCCGTGCATCGGTACTGCCGGTGTGATCACGTGGACGCTGAAAGCCACGGGCAAGCTGTTCCACAGCGGTCTACCGAACTTAGGCATCAACGGACTGGAGCTGGGCATGGACGCGATTACGAAGATCCAGGAGCGGTTCTACCAGGACTTTGGTCCTCTGCCGCAGGAGAAGGAGTACAACTACTCGTGTCCGTCCACTATGAAGCCCACGCGGATCGAATCGTCCACGAATGGACTCAACCAAATGTACGTACCGATACTCACTGCAGAAGAGTTGTGGCGACCACTATCTGTGCTAATTTCTGTATATGTTTGTCGTGGTCAATCCTTGACCGGTTGCAGTCCACCTTGGGTGAAGATCTCGGGCGATGTGCGGTTGTCACCCTTTTACGACATGGAGGACGTATGTAACTCGCCTCTATCAGTTTTGCACTGCCACTGAAGGGCTTCAGTCTGCGCAGGAACTAACGTTTCGGCCGTGCTTTGTAGTTGATTGCCAAGGTGAAGTCGTATGTTGCTGACTTGAACGCCAACATCACTTCGCTGGAGGGCAAGCGCGGCCCAGTGTCCAAGTACTCGCTTCCCGCGGAGGACTGGAACGGCAAGCTTGAGCTCACGTTCGACAGCCAGTACTTTGAGGGCATCGCGTGCTCGCTCGAGTCTGTCGGGTACAAGTAAGTGGCGATCATTTCTTCACTTGATATGACGTGCGTCGAATTCTGACGCAACCTACGTTGCTATGATGGTGGCTGCGGTTATAGGTCTCTCTACGCAGCGATTGACGATGTGCTGGGCGAGGCGAAGCCGTTCTCCATCAGTGGAAGGTGATGTGCCTGTCTTATCCGTCCATTGTGTGACCATCTTGCCGACGAGCACGTTCTTACGTTATGTGTTGGACACGATAGTCTGCCGCTGGTCCGCGACCTCCAGCGCGCCGGCCTAGACCTGACGCTCGTGGGCTTCGGCAAGAGCTCCGTGTACCACGGCGACAACGAGTACTGCTCGCTCAGCGAGATGAAGGACGCCATCAAGATCCTGGCGCGCACCGTTGCCAACGTGGAGGCCGCCACGTCGACCGCGTAAGAGAGAGCGATGCTCGCGACTCTAGCACAGACACACGTACCTGTGCCAACCCGATAGTGAGTGGCCGTGCTTGTAACACAGCCCATGTTTTCTCAATTTGCTTGGCTATGAAACTGGCGAAGGAGCGTTGACATTCGTCTACAGGCCTCCAGAAAACGTCCATACGAGCGGTACGCTGTACCATTTCGCGTGCTTTGATATCGGTCCAGTTTTGATGCATCAAATCTGCCGTTCCAAAATTTGGAACGGAAAGTGATGAGTGTACTGAATGCTGGGCGATCAGGTAGTCAATTTGAGATGAGAGCCAACAACAATGTGTTTCAAAATCAGATCACTTCTGCTTGTGAGCCGCTCGAGATCGATCAAGAGAACACCAACGACAATGACGTCCGTCCTGCAGGACTTCGCGCTGGACGAGACGGACTACGTGGAGCTGCTGCGCAAGCTCATCGGCGTCGCCGTACGTGTCACCCACTCTCCTCCCCCTGTGACCTTCGCGCTTGACTTGACGACTCGTGTCTTGATTGCTCTGCGTTGATTGATCTTGCGACCAACAGGAAAAGGTGCAGAACGCGCCCGGCCTGGGTCTGATCCCGCAGGAAAACCTCGCGTCAGACTTTGTACTGGCCGAGCTGGCGCCTTACACGACGGCGAACGGCGGCTATCTGTCCGTGGAGCGCGTGGAGTACGTGGCTGGTCGCGGCAACGTGATCATCAAGTACCAGCCCCCGTCGACGGCCGGCAGCGACAAGACCTTTGCTCTCGTGGGCTCGCACTTGGACGTGGTGCCTGCCAACCCGGAAGGCTGGCAACGCGACCCCTTCACGCTGAGTGTGGAGGGCGACAAGCTCTACGGCCGCGGCACGACGGACTGTCTGGGTCATGTTGCGCTGATGACGCGTAGGTTTCGGAGGCGAATGCAAATGCATGAGTAAAGCCATCATGTGGTTTATACTCTGCGCAAAATGCTGACTAATCGCGTTTGTACGTGTTTGTACATGTTTTAACAGTGTTATTCCGCGAATTGGCCAAGCAGAAGGTGCCTACGAAGACCCAGATCGTGTGCGTCCTCATCGCGTCGGAGGAGAACAGCGAGATCCCGGGGGTGGGGGTGGAGACGCTCATGGAGTCCGGCAAGATCGACTTCATCAAGAACGGGCCGGTGTTCTGGGTGGACTGCTCGGACAGTCAGCCGTGCATCGGCACTGCTGGAGCCATCACGTGGACGCTGAAAGCCACGGGCAAGCTGTTCCACAGCGGCCTGCCGAATCTAGGCATCAACGGTCTGGAGCTGGGCATGGATGCCTTGACCAAGATCCAGGAGTTCTTCTACCAGGAGTTCGGCCCTGTTGCCAAGGAGAAGGAGTACAACTACTCGTGTCCGTCCACCATGAAGCCCACGCGCATCGAGTCGTCGGTCAACGGACTCAACCAAATGTACGTGCTTTATCGATGTCAGGTATATTGAGGCTTCTTGGCAGTGAATTGATCTAACTGCGCTTCGTTAAACAGTCCGCCTTGGGTGAAGATCGCGGGCGACGTGCGTCTGTCCCCGTTCTACGAGATGGAGGAGGTCAGTCCACTTCACTATGGTCTGTGTGTCGTTTGATAAGGTTGATAGTGAGGCTAATCTTCGCTTGTATGGTGTGGCGCAACGCAGATGATCACGAAAATGAGTGCGTTTGTGGAGGGCTTGAACACCAACATCACGTCGTTGGAAGGCCACCGCGGCCCCGTGTCCAAGTATACGCTGCCTGCTGAGAACTGGAACGGCAAGTTGGAGCTCGTGTTCGACAAGCACTACTACGAAGGCATCGCGTGCTCGCTGGACTCGGTCGGATACAAGTAAGTGCATGCACGTCCCGTGCCTGGATGTGGCTTCGCGATGCTTTTACTCACGCTTATTGCATGTTTTCGGTGCTGCTTTTGATTCCCAGAGCGCTCTTCTCGGCCATTAGCGACGTGCTGGGCGTGGCCAAGCCGTTCTCCATCAGTGGAAGGTGAGGAAATCGCAGCAAAATCCCCATATTGATAGCTTGATGGCACTGACTGACTCATTTCGTTGTTTGGGTATCATGCTGAATCAAACAGTTTGCCTCTGGTTCGCGACATGCAGCGCGCCGGCTTCGACCTGACGCTCGTGGGTTTCGGCAAGAGCTCCGTGTACCACGGGGACAACGAGTACTGTCTGCTGAGCGACATGAAGGACGCCATGAAGATCCTGGCGCGCACGATCGCCAACGTGGACGCTGCTTTGGAGTAAACACCGCCATGTAGCGGGAGCTCACGCCACCGGTCGTTCGGTTCGTCAAACTAACCATTGCCTATGTCCTTACGCGCTTTCGATGGACCCATGTTGAGCTGAATGCCAAGAGCTACAGCAAGAAACGGAAGCGAAAGCAATGTATGTGAGAATTATGAAAACGGAGAGTGTTGGAAGATCTGTGTGGAGACTCCTTGAGCTGTTTACGAGAAGGGAGAGCGGCGTTCGGAGGCACTCAGTCATCGGTGGTGGGCACCTTCTTGCGTTGCCACGACATCTGCGAGAAGTGGGGGCTCTGCGGCACCGTCGTCTTCTTCCGGTGGAGACTGTCGGCTGCCGTGCGTCTACCAGCAGCCGAGTGGTTCTCGCGTCCGACGTTGAGCATCGCAGCGGAGACGGCGGATGGCAGCTTGGCATACGAGCGGTTCGTGACCAGGTTCACGTAGAAGAGTCGACCCGTCTTGGGGTCTGTGCGTCTCGCCCAGTCCTCGGGGAGTGAGCTGGTGGCTCCTGAGCCTGTTCGCCGACTCGAGAGCATCGAACCGCCGGCTCTACCCGTGTAGGATTCGGGTGTGAGCGCATCGGACGGCGACGACGAAGACGACGAAGTGCTCGGCACGATGTGCGTGTTGAGACGGTGGGCGATTGGCGCCGTGACTGTCCGTGAGATGCTGGAGAAGAGGTTGTCTAGCGGCTGGTGCGCTTTGACAGGCAGTTTCCAGGACGAGACCTTGTTGAGCGTGTCGTAGAAGTACTCACGTCCGCTTTTCGAGTGCGTGCGGCGGATCCAGCCCTCCGGCAGCGCCTCCTTCCGTGACGAAGCCACTCTCGGCGTGGTTCGAACAGCTCCCGTCGCTCCAGATTCCCGACGGGATGAGGCAGTGGCGGTAGCGCTAGTGCTCACTCGTTCGGGACGACGTAAGGCGTCGCTTTTCACGGAGTCGCGGTCAATGGAGTCGCCTCCACGCGCACTCAACTGGTTGTTGCTGCTTGGCGCCCGCGAAGTCGTCGCCTTGGCGACGGGCGTGGGCTTCACGAGGCCGCTTCGACGATCGCCCACCCCGTGGATCGCGGACGTCGACGCGCTGTGGCCTGTGGACCGATAGAGTCTTGAGGAAGAGGTCGTGGCGGTAGGCAGAGCTCGTGGATGGCCCCACTTGCCTCCGTGCTCGATAGACTCGGAGCCGTTGCTGTTGTTGTTGTTGCGATGGCTGCTGGCGATGCTGGAGATGGAGACGACGTCGTCTTCATCGCGAGAATCCGGCTGCGAACGGTGCGTGATTGCGCCAGAACTGCGTTTACTCGCCGCGTTGCTGGATGACGCGGGGTTTGCGCTTCGATGAAGAGCGCCAGCACTCTTAGGACGCGGCTGGACGGTCGACGGAGTCGCCTTGGACGGAGCAGAGGTCGTCCTTCGCAAGGCGGGAGCCGTGGTGACTGGCGCTTTCACAGGTGGAGCAGCCGCCACCGGACGCTCCGAGTGGGCCACGACCTTCTGGCCCCGCTCCTGTTGCGCTTCGTCATCGTGATTGTTGGCTTGCACGTCCGATTTGAGACCGGAAGGCTGCTTCTTCCGCTGATCCACTGCGTCCTCCTCACTCTCTTGCTGCTGCTGCTTCGGCTGGTTGTGCGGCTTGTCGCCTTCCGAGTCGGAATCGGAGCACGCGGGCTCGCTTTCATCCGTCTCAGGCCCCGCCGGAGCCTCCAGCTTCGTCTTGGCCACCTCGACCTCCTCCAATCCCGTCTCCACCGCAGTATCAACGCGTTTCTGCATCTCATCCTCATGCAGCTCCTCTTCGTGGTCTTCGTCGCTCTCAGCAACCACCTCGCTCTCGGCCTCGGCCTCCGCCGTCGCAGTCTTGTCGGCGCTGGCTCCGGCGGACTGGACAGCTGCAGGCTCGACCTCGAGCACAGGATCAGCAAGCCCGTCCTTCTGGTGCAACTTGACTTCGCTCTGGATGAGAGCCTTGAGATGTGCCAGCGAGAAGTCCTGGTAGTCGAATTCAAAGTCGAAGGCTTTCGCCACTTTGAACGCCGGAGGCTCGCCGAGTTGAGCCCGAATGCTCTTGAAGTACGGGTGAGCCAGCGCCTGCTTAGCAGAGATGCGGCGTGCCGGGTTCACACAGAGCAGACGTCGCAAGAGACTCACAGCTTCGGGCGACGCCCGACGGAAGGTCTTGCTGAGTGCCGAGGGTGAACACGGCGGCAGACTCTCCAGGAAGGCCAAGGCATCTCCTTCCACCTCGTAGCCGCGCTTGTCCCGCGGAGGCACCGACAAGACGCTGAAGACTCGGGAGAGTTGGTCCAGGAAGTCCGAGCCTGGGAACAGCGGCCGGCGGTTCAGCAGCTCCCCGAAGATGCAGCCGATGGACCACATGTCCACCGCTTCGTTGTAGGCGCCGGTCGGGGCCAACATGATCTCAGGCGGTCGGTACCAACGCGTGACCACGTACTCCGTCATCAACGCCTGCGTCTTGTCCGCAGCTCGCCTTTGCTGCTGGTCCAGTTGATCTGGATCCGAAGAATCTCCACGATCACTGTGTGGGATGTACCGCGAGAGCCCAAAGTCCGTGATCTTCACGTCGCAGTTCTTGCTCACGAGGATGTTGCCCGGCTTGAGATCGCGGTGGAGAACGCCGTTCTCGTGGAGAGTCTGAGCCCCACACAGCAGTTGGTACATGATGGCACTGCAAGGCAAGAGAGAGAGAGAGAAGGGTGAGTCGATGACCAGGAGGGAGTGGCGACTGCTCCAGTTGAACGTACGCGACGTGGGCTTCCTCCAGCTTGGTCTTGCTCTGAATCAGACGGTGGAGGTCCGTGTCCACGAGGTCCATCATCAAGTACAGCTCGTCCTTCTCGATGCACGTGCTGAGGTTCTGCAGCGAGGCGATCTGCAGAATGAGAAGCACGACAACAACGACAACAAGAGGGTGAGCTCCTCCAGTCCACCGAGAGATCTCCAATACCGACGTGGCTACTAACGTTGGGGTGCTGGCCGAAGTAGCGCATGAGCCGGATCTCCCGCAGCGTGTGCTTGGCGTCCCACTCGTCGCCAGCCATGGGCGTGATCTTCTTGATAGCCACATTCTTCTTGGCCTCAGTATCGGTGGCAGCACACACAATCCCATACGAGCCTTCGCCCAGGACTTGCAGCGGCTTGTACTTGGCCGGTACGTTGAAGTCGCAGGCCTTGAGCGTGAAACCCGAGCCGGCAGGACAGTCGTTCTCCAGCACGGCCGGCACGTCGTTGTTGCCTGTCTTGGAGACCACCGCCTCCTCCACCTTGCTGGCCTGCTCCTTGTGATTTAGCTGACGTTTGACTACCTCTCGGTCACGAAACGCTAGCACTTCGTCGCAGATGTACTGTCTTAGAGTGGCGAGCGGCAGCGATTGCGCTTCGAAGGCGAATTCCAGCGAGTGTTCCAGCCGCAAGGGAGCGATCTCGCCCCATTCGTCTTGGACTCCAGTGAAGAAGGGGTGAGCCAAGGCAGCGTCCGCTGAGATGCGCTCCTTCGGGTTGAAGCACAGCAGTCGACGTAGCAGATCCATGGCCTGAGAGCCCACGTCGCCCAGCTTGGTCTCCAGAGCGCCAGGCTTCGGTTGCGGCAACGAGGACAGGAACTTGAGCGCATCTTTCTCGATGATGTAGCCCCGATCTTCCGGCTCCGGGACCGGTAGCACTTGGAACACACGCGTGAGTTGGTCCATGAAGTCTGTGCCTGGGAACAGCGGCTTACGGGAGACCAGTTCGCCTAGGATGCAGCCCACCGACCACATATCTACCGCTCCGTCGTAGCAGCCATTGGGGGAGAGCATGAGCTCGGGCGGGCGGTACCAGCGAGTGACCACGTACTCCGTCATAGGCGACACGTGGACTTCTTCACTGGCTGCTGCTGGCTCCAAGCCGAGCTGCGCTTCCTTGGGCATCATCCGCGCGAGTCCGAAGTCCGTGATCTTGAGTTCGCAGTCCTTATTGAGCAGTAGATTGCCAGGCTTCAGGTCGCGATGCAGCACGCCATTGTCATGCATGGCCTTGACGCCTGAGAGCAGCTGGAACATGATGACGCGGATGTGGCCTTCCGTCAGAGGACACGAGCTCTGAATGAGGCGATGTAGGTCTGTGTCGGCCAGTTCCATCATCATGTACAGCTCGTCCTTCTCCTGACACATGCTCAGGTCCTTGAGCGAGATGATCTACAGGTCAAAAGCCCCAGCAGCCGATCGTTAGAAGCCAGCAAAAGAAGAGCAAAGAGAGCGAAGCAAGAGAAGAACGCACGTTCTCGTGGGCACCGAGGCAGCGCATGAGGCGGATCTCACGCAGCGTATGCGTGGCATCCCACTCGTCTCCAGCCATGGGCGTGATCTTCTTGATGGCCAGCTTTTCGTCCGTCTCGCTGTTGTGTACGGAGCACACGACGCCATAGGAGCCCTGGCCGATGGCGTCCAGCGGCTGGTACTTGGGGTCCACGTGGAACGTGCAGCCGTTGATAGTGAAGCCGTCTTCGTTCAGCACAGCGGCAGCGCGATCCCCTTTGCCCATGATCTCGTGCTGTCGGAGGGGCGGCCAGGCGCAGACAAAAGGAGAGAGAGCGACGAGAAGGCCGCGGGAATGGAGGAGGGCTCGCTATTGGGAAGACGCAAGGGAAGTTGAGCTATCTACCGCATGCGGGGAAGAAGGAGAACCTTGCTTTGTCAGGCTCAGCGTGGCGAGGCTTCACGCCATCAGCTGGGGTGGGACGAAGCAGGTTTCATGGCGACTGCCACTTGGTTCAGAGGCCAATTATAGCGCCGCTCTCGTTCTGGAGAGCTGCGCGTTCACGCTGTCCCATGTGGAGCCCAAGAGCGAGCGAGCGAGCCAGCTAGCGAGAGCAGAGACGCGGTGGCTGGCTCATCGCGTGGCGTCGGCAGTTGGTTTTGAAACGAAGAGTAGGCCCGAAATAACCTGATGCTGGTGCTTCAAAGGCGAAACGAACCAACCGAACGTGCATCTGCTTGAAGAAGAGAACCCCAAAGCTGAGTTGAGCAGACCGTCTTTGAAGATGCCGGCGGGGTGGAAGGGATTTGCGACTCGTGTGATGTGGTATATTGCAGAGGGATCGATCCCACATAGCAAAAAGGAGCGTTGGGTCGTAAAAATAGGAGAGAGCACATGTTTGTGCAAGTCGGAGACGTTGGATGACTGCCTCTCTCCTTGTCGCTTCCGATAGGATCGGCGTCTAGAACGGCAGCTTCCACCATGTGATAAACTCCCTCCAGCTAATGGCGCCGCTGGGAGATTCAATGCGCCAGCCAAACCAAGAGAAAGAAGCATGCGATGAGGCAGGCGAGCAGCAGGGATTGTGGTCTCAGATAAAGATGGAGACGCGGGGTACATCTACCTCTCGTTCGTGTCGAACTCCTTGGCGAGATACTGCAGTTCGATATCGGAGAGCGGCTCGCCGAGGTCCTCGGCGATATCGCGGAGCTGTCAGGATCCACGGCAGACCAGGGTCAACTTGAGACGCAAACCTCGAGTCGTCAACATGGAATGATGTCGCAACGTACCTCGTCAACGTCGATGTCGCCTGACCCGTTCTAAAGCGACCAAATCCCACGCAATAGGTGCCGTTAGCATTGTTTGCCTGCCGCTGTATGACCTCTCTTTGCCTCGATGTACCTGGTCGTAGTCGTCAAAGATCTTCTTGAGCTCCATCTCATGCTCCTCGGACAGCGTCGCCTGTCAACCACAGATGAGGCCCGACCGACGTTACCAGAACAGCCAGGTCCCGAAGCAAGTACCTCCTTGGTGCTCAGCAACCCACCATTATGCCCAGGTGTCAGCGTCGTCGACTCGGATTAGCTGCAAGCGGAGAACAACGCACTGGGCGATCCCCCACCGCACATTGCAGGAGGCCGCGACGCTTCGCGACCTTCTTGATTTGGAACGCAACCTTCGGTCTTTCTTGGAGATTCTGAGCAAGCTGATGGAGACCAAATCTCGAGAAAGATCGCGGCCAGCTTAGCGCAAAGATCGTGGATCTTTCAGACCGAGCACGAGACTCATTTGTCATCGCTCGACTTCATCAGAAAGCCACTCAACTCACTCGTCAGAATACCCGGCCGACCCCAACCAGCCATGAACCATCTACTCGTGAGCGCTGCCTTCGTGGCTCTGGCAGCGTCTTCGGTGCATGCGGAACGCAATACACTCTGCGACGATGGTCTCCCGGTGGATATCACGTGCGACTTCGCGATGCCTGACTCGCTGGACCCTTTCAGTTGCGGCAGCAAGGGCGTCTTGGCGCTCCAGACCGGCTGCTACCTTTGCGTGGACGCTACCACGTGCCTTGCCACGTTGACTCTGGATGCAGAAGTGGGCGAAGATGCGCCTCTCGAGCTCCCCACGGCCAATGGTGACGAGATCGCCGTCATCCTTCAAGATCAAGCCGACGCTCCTGAAGATGTCGAGTTCGAACAGGCCGCGGTTGTCCCAGCTGGAGATGCACTAAAGGTTGAAGGGGACAATGTGGAGCTCGCGAAGTCCACGAAGTCCGCGGAGCCCACGAATGTCCCCGACTGGCTCTTCGCTGTTCCAGTGGGGCTGGCACTCGTGTCGCTGGGTCTGGCCCTTCGTACGCGAGTGTCGTCTCGACGTCGCGGGTTCAAGCGGCTGCAAGACCGCAATGGCCATTTGCACGAAGACATCAACCCGTTCTGTGCGAACAACAGCCGAAATGACCTCGAAGACGGGCTGGAGACGGCTGGCCGCTTCGAAGGCGAGCGCAGCAGTGACAGCGAGGAAGCAAGGTTTCTGGATGGAGTAGAGGTGGAAGACGATGAAGCAACTCGAGCCGAAGCGGAGGCGATCAAACAGGCCGTCATGCTTCACATCAAGGAATTCGACGAGGACGAAGAGGCCGAGATCTAAGATGGAGGCAGTGACTGGCTGCATGTGCTCTTCTCTTCACTGCGTTTAATCACTCTGTTTTACTGTCTGCTTCTGCTTCTCGGTCATACACTATGGTGCCGTCCCGTTGCACAGCTCGCAGGAAGTAGCGGCGGTCGATCACGCCAGTGTCTGCTATACCCGGACTCAACACCACATTGTTGCTGGACTTGTAGAACTTGATCCCATCCTCCAATGCCTTCGGATAATCAACATACAGCAGCAAGTTGCAGTTCGAGCGCATGCCACTGACCACCTCCTCGTCCTGAACCTCTCTCTCCGTGAAGTGAATATGGTTCCGTCCCATGCGAGAGAGACCTGTAGTCCAGATACTCTCCCAGAACTTGAGGTACGTGCCGTGTACACATTGCTCCAGAGCTTGCGGATCTTCCAACGGTGTCAGCAGCGCTTCGTCCTCCACGGCCTGCAACGTGTGCCCCTGATTGGCTCGGATGTACCGGACGCTCCCCGTCTCGTCTGTCGTCATGGAGAACCGTTTCTTCGCATTAGAACGCACGACTTCGTCCACTTGCTCCTCCGTGAAGCCGCGGAAGAGCGGCAACGCCAGCAACTGGGCCAATGGCACATATCCGGACGGACGGATGTCGAGCTGCAGCTCCTCGGCCCCGTGGCGAAGCGCATACGCCAGCGTCTTCGACAGCCGCACCTCCGGCGGGTCGTCTCGTCGGCCTGAAGGCCGCGTCTTCGGTCGCCGCTTCCGCTGCTGGCCACGGCCGCCGTGCTGCTCTTGCCGTGACGCCATTTGCTGAAATGCCAGTTCGACCATTTCGCAACCCAAAACCCAAAATAAGAAGCACACATGTGAGTGTAGGTCTTTTCGAGAGTGATAGTCGAACGAGATCAAGAACCCAGAATTATTTCGAAGCTCAAGATGGTAATGCAGCTCGTGGGGCTTGCTCCGCCTTTATGCAGCTCACTGCATGTGCTGTGGCTCACAGAGGACTGTGTGGTGCGTGGGAGTTGCAGGACAGCAAGCTGCCGTCGTTGTTCCCGCGCAAGTTCTACCTGGACATCGTGGACGACGACTGGATCACCGACACGCTCTCGGACGACGGTACAAGCCCGCAATCCAGGATTACCCCTTTTTGATCGGATATGTCTGCATCAATGCTGATGCAATGTTGCTGTGGTGGCCACTGTGCAGAAATTGATGTGCCGCCGGGCTTGGAGATCGATCCGAACGGCAGCGAAAGTCCGACAGGTACTTGAGGGCCAACTGGATCGAGGAATGGTGGCCTTGGACTGAGAAACGTGGCGGATGTGTGGGTTTTCTGAGTAGGCGAGCCGCCGGTGTGGGATGCTGACGGGAAGGTGGATCGCTGGAACGACCTGGGGCTCGACTTGTGGGTGAAGGAGACCGCGTAAGGAGCGCGAAATCCTGTTTTTGTTGCTTTAAAACTACGATTTCGTTGCCAGAAATGGGTTTTGCTACTTCCCCTTGAGCAGATTGTCGAGTGCGTCGCCTTCAAATACGGTCTGTGAGGCCTCGGAGTATTTGGGGAACACGACGTTCTGGAGAATCTCGTGCACCTCGTCAAATGCTGGGCGGTAGCTTGGCTCGGCGTCCCAACAGCGTTTCATCAATTGCTACGTCGACCAGCCACCAAATCAGAGTCAGCTCTGAACCACAAGCTTAGGACGACGGAGGACACTACTGGGGAGCTGGTTTACCTGGCATTCGCGCGGACAGTCCACGGTGGGAATTCGGAAGCGCTCTCCAGCCAAGACCCTCGCTCGAATGTCGGAGATGTCGTAGCCTCGAAATGGGATGTCGCGGCTGAAAAGCTATGCAGCCGCATGGAAGTTCATGAGAAAACGAAGGGAATACGGAGAAATGCGTGGCGAGGGTATCAAGTGGACCTACCTCCCAGAGCAGAATGCCGAACATGAAGACATCGACCGATTTGGAGAACGGTTTGCCGCTGAGGAGCTCCGGCGGCATGTAACTTGGAGTTCCTGCGCTCGAAAACTTGGTGCTTTCAGCCAAAAACAAGTTGACATTCATGTGAGGTTTCCTGAGCACGCGAGGGCTGAAGAGAAGAAGAGAAGGCTCGTTGTCGACATGGGCTTACCGAACGAGACCGAAGTCGCAGAGCTTGGCGACTCCTTTCATATCGAGAAGCACATTCGCACTCTTCAGGTCACTAAAAGTAGAGCAGTCCAGCATTCGGAGACACCTGAATGTTAGTGCTGGTCGATGTTGGTGCGAGATGAATGGTCGATTTTGTGCGGAGGTACTGACCGATGGATAACTGCGGGACTCCTGGAGTGGAGGAACTTCATGCCGTTCGCAATTTCCCCCTACGAAGGAGCAATAGCGTTTAGAATGGGCAGGAGGTGGTTGGAGACAGCAAACATTGAGCAACAGAGGCATCTACCGCAATGCGCGTCAGTTGCTGGACGCTCAGATACGCGTTGGTTCCATGAAGCAAGTGATGAAGCGAGGTATCGCAGAGTTCCATGACGATGCACAAGTTCGGGGGCTCCAAGCACGCTCCGATCAACGTGACGACATTGGGATGCCTCAGTTTGCTATATGAGTGCAGCAAACGAGCACAAAATGGGTCAGCTGAGGTACCAATATGCAATTGGCCAGCAATTACGGTTCGCACAGACCTGGCAACAAGCAGTTCGTCCATGAACTCCTGCTTGAGCGCCTCATCCACCCGTGGATCAAACTGCAAGGTAACAAAACAACCGCACGTTAGAGTCAAAGCATCAAGAATCCCCAGCTCTCGATGCCTTACGAGGGTTTTCAGCGCCACAGACTGCTTGCGATATATCCCGCGATGCACCAGAGCGACGCCACCGCCCCCGATGGTCTCGCAAACGGTCAATTCGCGGAAGGGAATGTTCTCCCAGCACGACGTTCCATTGTCCTCGCTGTCCATCTCAGAGGACACGTCCGCACAGGAGCTGCGGTGAGGAGGCTTTGTCTGTGTGTCTGAAGAGAATCTGCGTTCGTTTCGTTGGCGGGCGACAAGCCGACGCCAAAATAGCCAATGCTTTTGGAAGTAAATGTATCCAATCCGCAATAACTGTAGCCATTTCTAACCCTTTCGAACCGTTTAGAAACCGCACTGATGCTGTATTTCATCCGTGCAACATTTCCGAGTGGGTTTCACCTTCGTACGACATTAGTATTGAACTGCCAACCAATCAAATCTGCCAATGGTTTTTGGGGAAATGGGAGCTCGCTCATTCCCCAAGTTGCCGCTCGCGATCGCGCGTGCGGTCGTGTGTCTGTGTATTCTGCATGCCTCGCGAGTGCCTCTGTGCGTAGAGGGACGGGCTCTGCTTCGGTTTGGGGCGACGGCTGACGCTTGTCTCGTGCCGCTTCGCCCTTCATGCATGAGCCCATAGTGAAAGCTCAATCTCCTGGTTTGCAAGTGAACGCCGCATTGCACGCATGCACATTGCTGCTGCTCCACTGCCGGGGGATTAACATCACGAATAATTGCATTGTAGTGCTCGTCTTGCATCTCAACCGCGCTTCTCGCGGGCATAAGCGTATACGAACTCGGACACTTCCGCCGATCAATTCAACCAAACTTGCAACGTTACAGTCTTGGTGTCGCCGTGCTTAGGAGTAGAGGTCGTTGTGAAAGCTGCTACCTGTGGCTGTAGAGTCTCTCGGAGGAATTGCCTTGGCGAGAAGAGCGCGTGTGCTTGAGCAGCAGTGAGGCCTGAGTCGTGCCAGGCCCGACCAACGACCTGCAACCGCCAGAAGCGAACGGACCAAGTTAGACAACCAACCAGCAGCATCAGACAGACCAGCACGAGCCATGTTGGCAGGGCAGCACGTACTTGATGAACGGCTCCATCTGTTTGATGGTCCACTTCTCCTGGATCTTGAAGAGCTGCTCGAAGCGTTTCTTCGGGTCCAGCGGCAGTTCGTCTTCTGGGAAGTACACGATCCGCGTGGGCTTGCCAGCCTTCTGCGGCTTCACGAGAACGAGGCCGCTCAGCATTTCCAGACTCACTGTGACATTGTCAGGCACCCGAAGCTGCCATTTCTCCATGAACTGGTCCAGTTCCCAACCAGCATCGGCGGGGTCTACAGCCACTTGTTGTTGCTGGGCAGTGAACCGTGCTTCTGCGACCTGCTCATCGAATAACGACTTGGCTCGGAACGTGGCCACCTTGATGGGGTCCAGCGTGCAGTGTTCTTCCCCATCCGTCGTCGTCAGAGCACCGTAGAGCAAGCAGCATTGGCGCACAGCTACCAGCGGCTCATCCAGGTCCCCTAGGAACTGCTTTACGGGAATACCCGGAGCCACAAGCGGGTTCCAGTCGTTCTGCACAATAGCGTCCAGCATGTCGCCAAACACACGCATCTGATACGCTGGACTGAGCACTCGCCAGGTGCCGCCTTCCTCAAAGGCGTGCAGCTCCTTCAGCATCGCCAACACCTCGTGTTCACTCACTTGCAACGTTGTGACCAGATCGTTCGTGGTGTACAACTTGTGTAGCTTCGCCCGCTTCGTGACCGTCGGCGTCTTATCGCGACGCGAATTCTCATACGGAGCTTGCAACAACAGCGCCTTCAGCTGCATGAGATCAGGTAGCTTGGGCTCGAGCTGCATCAGACCAGTGATACAGTCATACAAACTCAGCATGATCTGGTTGAGGTGAGTTTCTGGAGAGCTGGAGAGCTTTCAACCTACCAGGTAGTGGAAATAGGCCGACCCGGACACAGGAATCGTCCGCTTGGCTGTAGTCGTCGTCTCCTCCGGCCCAGTCCAGTGCATGTGCGTCGTAAGCAGGCGGAGGTTTGACGTGTCCTCTTTCGTCAGGAAGAAGGACTTATCCGGCGTGCACAGCACCGCTCGCTCGCTCGGCGCGCCCACAATGAACAACCTGTATACAGCCAGACAATAGCGCAATAAGTCGACGCTTTGTTGAATCGACGACCGCCTTGTTCCCGAACAACATCGCCATTGAGTCATGCGGTTGTTGGGGGGAAAGGATCGGATGGACGACGCACTTGCTGCCGGCGGAGATGGCCTGCTCGATATCAGCGTTCAGCTCCAACAACCGGTACGTGTCGGCCGAGAAGTCTGCCGTAGTCACGACCATGGTATCCACGGGGGTCGGCGGTGACGGCCGCGACGGCGACGACGCCTGCTGCTCGGGCATCTTCGCTGCTTGGGGCTTTGAGCTCTTCGATTTAACGCGGGAATGCGAAAAGCTCTGCAAAGCGTATGCTGTATCAAATACTTATGATGTATAATACAGTCTATTTGATGCAAAATAAGCCGGCATGTTCAGGTTAAAGCTCTATTGCCCACACACTTCGCTATCTGCAGAGCAAGAGAGTCTCGATGAGAGCTTCGAGACGCTCTGTGAGGTCCTGGGTACCTGCTTCCCCGACGAGGTCGCTGATTTGATCGCTATCAAGCACGCGCTTGAGTTTTAGCAGGGGAGGCACCATCTTGAGCTCCAGCAACAACGAAGTCGCCGACTCAAGTTCGTCGACGAGCACACCTAGCAGCGTGATCGCTAGTCGCAGCACCTCCGCGTACTCCGACGATTCGAAGAATGAGGTGGTGCTCATGTCTTCACAGTCAAAAGAAGGTGGCGCTGCAAGCAGCTTGACCACCAAATCCCGAAGCATCGACAATACGCTTTCTAATCGATCCATGAAGACGGAGACGTCCCGCTGACAGAAGTTGAGCAGCAACACGAGTGCGTAGACACGGAAGTTCGAGGCCTGCTCAGAAGAGGCGAGCGCCGCTTGAGAGCGGGAGGCTGAGCTATCTCCAGTCTCCTCGTCGTTTCTAGCATCGCTCTTCTGATTGACTGGAAGGTTGAGGTTGTGATGCAAGCACTTGACGATCGACGGGAGCAGCTGGGCAATCGACGCGAGCATCTCTTCGTCGGCGATCACAACCATCCACCCGAGGACGAAGAAGGCGTCCCCTTGAGCCCATTGGTTCTTGCATGTCGCCATTTTCGCCACGCTCATCAGGATCTGCGCGCCGTGTAGATCCAGCAGTTGTTGTCCTGCCACCCGAGAGATGCATAGCGATCCCACCGCATTCGCTGCCTTGCACTTCAGCAGAACGTCGCGGGTACTCAGCGCCGCGATGAGATTCAGGAGATGCTGCTGCTCCAACGGCGAACGCGCAGCAGCAAGTTCTGCATCTCCACTGCTTTGACTCTCTCGACTATGTTGCTGTTGTTGGGCAGCGTCCTCCGGCCTTGAGACGACCAGCAGCCGCCGGATTTCCATGCTGCTGCTGTCCAGCGGTAGTGCCGCGATCTCCGTCAGTGCCTCGACGAACACCTGCTTCTCGCGGCCTTCCGTGCCACTCAGCGGGTCCCAGTCCAGACAGCGCTGCAACTGCTGCGCGTACACAAAGAGAGAGGAGGGCTCAGGTCCTTCGTCGTCTAACAGCGCCGCCAGCGGCGCCAACACCGTCGCCATATTCCGCCTAACTTCCTCTGTTGTACGCCAAGGGGATGAAATGGTACACTGTCCCATCTAATCGGTACAATTGGTTTCAGCTCGATTCCTCGAACCTGGAACTTTTGCCTCGAAAATCAAGCTGAACCTGTATCGATTTGGGCAGGGTATCATCTGTTCAACTTCAATTCTCACCACTGAGATTCGTTGCCAAGAAGCCATCGGGAGGAAGCGTTCGTGACGAAGACGGTCTGCGAGTCGTGCGGATCCGAGAGGACGCGAGCGAGTAGTTCACCATGGCGTTGTACCGCTGGAAGATGTTGCTGGACGTGTTTGTTCAGCGCGATGATCGCTGGCACTCGAGTGCCTCAAGCCGCGAGCACGTGCAGACGCAGGACCGACTGGGAGACCATTTGGTGGCGATGCTGCACAAGGCGGCGCGGGCTCCAGGGGGCAACCGAATGACTGGCTTCGCCTTGGAGTTGTGGTGGAAGCTTCGCTGGTATGAGAAGGAAACGCGGCTTCTGGTAAAGCTGGCATCTACTGAGCACATCGTTCGGGTCCTAGAGCGTTTCGCGCGGAAAGTGGAAGGGTGCAAGCAAGTGTTCGGTATGGAGGAGGGCGAGAACTGGGCGTCATGGAAGGGAGAGCTGGAGCGAGAGCGCAAGGAGCGTGTGGAGTTTTTTCAGGCGTTAATCGATGATGACGCTCGCCTGGACGCGGAAATGGGCGATGAACAGCAGCAGATGGAGGCGCTCACGCTGCTTAAGTACGATATGAAAAAGGGACGGCGCAACATGTTGACACCCTTGGAATGTGATTTGATTTCATCGGCCTACGATCGGGTGGTTCGCCGGTCTGGTCTGGTGGTGGTCTCTCTTCCCAAGTGGTTCGTGCCGTCAAGAGAGTTTGCTGATGGCGCTGAACAAGGTTCCGTGTACTTCGATCACTCTCCCGTGGTGTCAGATGGCAAGGACACCTCGTTCTTTTTCGCGGAGGAGTTGTGTCTGCGGCAAGCTGCTATTTGGGTGGACTTGCATCACCCCCATGTTCGGAAGTTTTATGGCGCTTGCCACGTTGGCCGGCCATTTTTCGTTCACGAACGGGTTGAGCACCTTTTGAAAAGACACGAGGGGTCATGGGGGTTCTTTCTTGGCTGTGCTCGTGGATTTGAGTACCTTCACAAGCGAGAACTGGTGTATCGGGAGGCTTCGGTGGAGGAACACCTTTTGGGCAAAGGGTGTTTGAGTGGATTGGGGTTAATCTACTTGCCACAACTTGGCAACGACTTCGCTACCTCCGAAGCATCCAAACACGTGGAAAATGACGATGAATCAAGTCCTGTCCGACGCGCTTCAGTGGCATCCGACGTTTTGGCGTTTGGGCTGAGTATACTGAAGGCCCTGGCGAAACGAAAAGGCATAACGGACGTCGCCTCCGTTGAGAAGGTTCTGGGACGAGCTGCGAGCAATCCGTATCCAGATATTGTCGACGAGAAGGAATGGAACCTGCTCGTCGGAATGTGGTCCCCCCATTCTGAGCAGAGGCTCGCCATGGCGGACGTTGTCCTCCAGCTCGAGGTGCTTGCCATGAACGAGATGCCCGCGAGAGAACCAGAACTCGAGAAGGTTGCTGATGTGTGTTCATACAAATATGCAAGTGCTGACCGAACACTCGCCGAGATGCTCATGGATTTGAAGGAATGGTGTCCAAGCGAGACCAACGAGAGCGAAATGGATCGACAAGTTTACGACCGTCTGAAACAGATCTTGGAACACCTACAGAAGAAAACGGAGCCGGTATCTGTGACGGTGCTGGATGACTTTGGCCGCATTGTGCTGCGCTTGTTGGAAGTGCTCGAGCGGCGAGATGACGGCAGCAAACTGAATTCGTACTGGGCTGGCACGCTCGCTGGAACAGGAAACCAGTTTCATTCAGCAATCGATCGCTTGATAAGCAGCTGCCCCTTCCTTCATGACAAGGTTCCCGTCCGTCTCTGGCAGCAGAAATGGGAAAACGCGTTCAGGTTGTTTCAACAGGACATGCCGTCCTTCATGGAAAACGTGCACAGCGAAGAGGATCGAGCAGAGGCTGCCATATACCTTCAATTTGAAGCGAACAAACGTCGAGGTGCGCACTCTTCCGATAAGGTACGCGCGATCGATGCCGCTTTGACGAAGATCCGGCAGCTGAGCTCAAGTGCTCTACAACCACTCCCACCGTGGTTTTTACCTCCCTACGAAGTGCAAGTCGGCAAGCACATTGCGGACGGGGGCTTCGGTTCAGTATCTCACGGGAAATGGTTCGGCACGGACGTGGTGGTCAAGCAATTGCTTCAAGCGCGGATTGATAAGGCGTCCTTTTACCGCGAAGCCGATATCTGGTCCAGATTGAATCACCCGAACGTGATCAAAATGTACGGGGCTTGCCATGAAGGCCCTCGCCCATTTTTCGTGTGTGAGCGAGCTGGCAATGGCACGCTCGGAGAATTTATGAGAAAATGGCGGTTGCCGTGGATTGTGTGGGCGTCTCTCCACCAAGCCGCGTTGGGTCTGCAATACCTGCACCACAATGGCGTCGTTCACGGCGATTTGAAAGGGAATAATATTCTCGTTGGCACTGCGGGCGAGACGAAGCTGTCCGACTTTGGTTTGAGCGTTAGAACTAAAGGCCATGAATCGGGAGAAGGCGAAGGAGCGGTTGGGGCGTTTCGATGGAAGGCACCCGAGTGCTTGAAGAAAAGTGCGAAGTCGAGTTTCGAATCGGATATTTACTCGTTCGGCATGTGCATCGTGGAAGCAGTAACCGGGAAGTTTCCATGGGGAAACACGATGGCTGATGAGGCGGTTAGGCATTGCGTGATGAAGGGGAAAATGCTCCAACGTCCGGTTGGTTTCCAGGACGAAGAGTGGGCACTTGTGGCGCGGCTGATTTGCGTGGACCCTGCAGACAGACTTACTGTTGATGCGCTGGTGAACGTCCTGAAAGAGCTCAAGTACGCTGCCATCGGTCGAATCCAACAAGCAGAAAACCAACTGGACGGGTTCTTAGCGGTGCGTCGTCATGACGCAGTGCGAGCGACAGCGGTCGACAAATTGATCGACTTTGGTGCGGGACTGTGGCAAGAACTCCAGGTGTATGAGGACAGCCGGCCTCTCTTGAAATTGGCCTCCACCGGGCGTGCTAATCACCTCCTGGAGCGATGGCGAAGCAGGTTGATGTCCTTAGTGAAGTCAGTCGGCGCTCTGGAAGAGGTTACTTTGGAATTGTGGACCACCGTTCTCCACGACGAACGACAATATCGTATGGACATCGCCCAGAGAACCTTGCTGATTCCGAGTCAGTTGGAGTACGAGATGGGCGACGAAGCGCAACAAGAAGAGGCTTTGATGTTGCTGAAACACTGCTGTGAAAACTACAGAAGTGTGCTGATGCCGATGGAGTTGGAGGTTATTGCTGAGGTGTACGATCAAATGACACGGCTATCGGGCCTGATGATCGGTGCGATTCCAAAGTGGTTCATCCCGTCAACCGAGATGAGCCACAAAGATTGGCACGAGAGAGCAGTTGGTGTCACACACCAGAGTATTACAGAAGCGAGTTGTCTCCGGCAAGTGGGAATTTGGCGCTCTCTTCGACATCCATTCGTTCAGGAAATGTTCGGCGCGTGTCATCTCGGAGAAGCGGTTTTCGCGCATCGACGAGGAGAACCCCTTTGGGCAAGTGCATCGGTGTCATGGCGCGATTTGTGCAGCTGTGCATATGGGCTTGTGCTAATTCATCAGCGGGGCTATGCGTACAAAGCTTTCTCGCTCGATTGCCTCCTTCGTGACTCTCGACTGGGGACAGCCCTCTTGAGTGGGTTGGGTTTGGTGGAGCAACTGCATGAAGATCGTCCGGGGCCTGGTTACATGGAGAGAAGCGCGTTAGTTGCGTCAAACGTGTGCGCGTTTGGGTTGGCAATCTTTGCGCTCCGTGAAAATAACACCATCCATTCGGTGCTTCCTCATGAGTGCACGGACCTCCCCAACGACAAACCGGATTTCCTGAAAGACGATGAATGGAATCTACTTCTGGGTATGTGTGCCGTTGACCCTGGCAAGAGAGCAAGCATGGATTATATCACGCACACGATGAAGATACTTGCCCAGGATGAAGAGAATGGGGGACCTTCGTCAAACGAGATGCTGGATCTGCCGACTGAGTTTGTGGAGGACGTGAAAACATACATTTGTGTGCTTACGGGTGGAACAATTGAAGAGCTCCTCGATGGCGTAGACGAAATGTGCGAGGAATTTGAGGAACTCGCATCAGTGTATCGACCAGTGTACCACCGGCTCGTGGACATATACAAGCAACTCGAGGCAGTACCTGGTTCACTGTCTGCAGTATTGGTGGAGGAATTCAGCGCTATTGTGTACAACTTTGTCAACAAGTTAAACAGACATTTTGTGAGCGACAGTTCAGTTTTTTCAGGATGCGACTCACGCACAATTGCTGATCGAAACTTCGGGCTACACCGCGATATTGATCGGCTAATCCGCAGCACTCCCATTCTCGAGCAGACTGCTTCAATCCATAGTTGGCAGCCAGTTGCAGCCAGTCTTGGAGCAGAAGCGCTGGCTTTGCCACAATTTGAAGCTCAACGTCATAGCAGCCTGCTGATGGAGTTCGAGGGTGCCGAAGGTAATCGTCTCGACGTGCTGCTTGGCGATGTGCTTCCTCTGTGGTTCATCCCGCCTTACCAAGTGGAACTTATCGTGCACGTCGCTGATGGGTCTTTCGCGTCTGTGTATGTCGGAGAATGGCTCGGTGCAGATGTCATTGTGAAGCAACTACCGTGGGCTGAGATGGGCATGGAGTTCCGCAACCAGTTCCTGCAAGAATTGGGTCTGTGGTTCGCGCTCAATCACCCGAATCTGATCAGAATGTACGGAGCGTGTCACGAAGGCCGCCGGCCGTTCTTCGTGTGTGAGCGCGCACACCTCGGGACCCTCGCTTCGTTTGCGAAGGGAAAACGCCGAAGCCTGATATGGCGTTTCTTGTGTCAAGCGGCTGAGGGGTTGGCACATCTCCATGAGCTCGGCATCATCCACGCTGACCTGAAGGGAAACAACATTCTCGTCTGTGAAAACTACGGGAAGCCAATCGCGAAATTGGCGGACTTTGGTATGAGCTTCTATGCGGGCACGGCATCCACCGATTATGAAGGTGCTCTGGGAGCATTTCGATGGAAAGCCCCCGAGTGTTTGATGGGAGGGCCGCCTTCATTCGAATCGGATATGTATTCCTTTGGTATGTGCATTCTTGAAGCCCTATCTGGAGAATATCCATGGGGGAATTCCATACCGGACGAAGCTGTACGATTCTGCGTGACGCACGAAAAGCAGCTTCCACCACGACCGGAAACCTTGGGCGAAGACGAATGGGGTCTAATCAAGCACATGTGCTGTTTCGAGCCGAGCAACAGAATCACCGATCCCGAACTCGTGGAGGCCCTGAACGATATCAATTTCCGCTCGAGTTGGAAGAATTTATCCCAGTAGACTGATAAATGGACATGGAGGCGATGGTGATCACAATTGAAGCTGAATGTTTTTATTCTACAGCTCCCAGCTCACGTTATCGACTATTTGTCATCCAAATGACGCCACACCGCGCCCAGTGCATAACCGGATTAGCTGCTGTTGTTCTCTGTTGAAACTGTGATAATTGGGTTCCACCGCGAATTCGTACATCTCAATCTCGTTTGGAACCTCTCGGCTTCGTTCTCGCCAAGTTACGAGTGGGTCACATTGACGGCATGCGTGCACCCCTCGAGCTCTTCAACGTTCCTATCGAGTAGCCACTGCGCGACCTCCAGTCGCAGGACCGGGATTCGTGTGTAGTACGGGAAGTAAAACCCTTCAGCATGTTCCGACTCCATGACTTCGAAGTGACCGAAGGCGATGGCGTTATTCATTGCAGCAGTAATGCACCCTTCCGATCGATTCTTGTGAAACCTTCGGTGCGATTTTCATGCAGAGATTGGACCTGGCCAAGTACTTCGACAGCCACTCTCAGTATACCACACGCGTAGTCGTGGGCGTCATGAAATGCGATAACAGCGAGCGAAGCTTGCAAATCCGCCCATCATCGTGGGTCAGTTCAAAATATGGCAAAGTGTCGACTGAGTCTGAGTCAGACTGTCGATCCGGATAAAACTATACATCGACAAAGCTAAGGTATCTTCATTTTGCTGTTATCGTTTATAGCCGGATAATTAGTCTCATCATTATACTCCACCAACTCCCTCCAGCCACAAATAAGCCGCGTGTCCTTCCCATTTTCTCCCTTTTCTCCCATAACCAAGCCCCCAAACGACCTCGTAATGGTGGCCAAGCGCCGCGCGCCCTTCAAGCCCAAGTACGGCGTGCAGCTGGGGCTGCGCGTGGGCGAGCGCGACCCAAACACACAGGAGGTGCTCACGGCGTCGTGTCTGTTCTGCCAGCTGTTCGGGCGCGAGGGCAAGGCGGGCGCCCAGCGTCGCGCCACGGAGAAGGTGGCGGTCTTTAAGCCTCCGTTCCGCAAGGATTCGATCCGCCACCACCACACCACGCAGCATCCACGGCGCTGGGCTGAGTATGGCGCGTTGCTGAGCGATGACAGCAAACGCGCCTTCTTCATCGCGGCGGGAGCCACCGTGGATCTCAATCAGGAGCCTGTGACCGATGGGGCCAGGCCACGAAAGACCCCGCGAACGTCGATATCGCGACCGGCTGCTAATGCTGCCAGACCGCGGGCGGCTCGACCAGTGCGGCAGAGTTTGCCATGTGGTCCGGCTGTACATTGGCTGGTGAACCGCGACATTGTGGCTGTGTTGATTGGCATCATGCTGCCTTATGCAGCTGAAGAAATGGCGGACGACGACCGCTATCAAGAGCACGCGGTGGCCGATTTCGACGACACGATGGACGCGTCAGAATCGCGAAGTGACGCGACCAACGGTGCGTTGTCACGATATCGCATCGTATTGAGCGATCCCGCACTTTTCCAGCAGTTCGCCGACTATCTGAGCACTTGTGGCTCGCTGGAACAGACGGCTCGGATGTTGCGTGCCTCGGCCGAGCCAGTTGTGGTCGGCCCGTTCTTCGATGATGATCGACACGTCCCCTCTGTCAATGTGGCTCGCTATGCGCGGTATCTCTGTGCAATCAACTTCCAGCGGCTTGCTGACGTGACGAGCAAGGCTTGGGCCTGCTCCATCGGCTTGAAAGTGGTGCCGATGGCCCCCGCCGCCTTCTTCGATGCGCACGTGGAGTACTGTTTGCACGTCCAACTCCGTGTGTTCGTGAATGGAGAGGTGGCCACCTTCCACTTGTTGTCCATCCCGCTGTCCCGACGCCGTCCCTCGGATGCTGCTAGCTCGACGGGTGTGTTTGAGATCGCGGAGATGGCGTTGAACGCCGTGGTTCCTCGATGGAGAGGCATGATGCTCGCCGTGGTTTCTGATAGTGGCGGGGCCATCTCCTGTGGTTCGGACGAGCCGCAGCTTTCACTGCGTAACGCAGTGGCAACGCGCTTCGAACGCGCAGCCAAGTTCGGGTTCTTACGAGTCTGTTCCGCTGCTCGTCAGTTGGATTCACTGTTGCAGACGTTCGTTTCGAAACTCCAAGGTGGCGACGAGTTCTACTCGAACCTTACGACGCTGGTAGCGTACTTAATGCGACAGCGTGAGCTACTCGCGGATATGAACACGAGCGTCCCGCGGGTCGAGGACAGTCGCTGGGCTTCGATGGCCAACGCTGCGATCTGGTTCCGACGTCACGGTGTGAGTATCCAAGAGCATCTGGCAAAGGAGCAGCCATCGTGCGTACCCCCAAGTACGTGGTGGGTACGCATAACCTTGATGGCGCGAATAGCTCAGGTGGCTATGCCAGTATTGGAGGAGATCTCCGGCTTGACAACCCGCGCTTCGCAACCACGGGGTGTGATACTGAAGCTGCGCGAGTTCATGACGAAGTGGTTCAACGTCTCAGAACCGCTGGAACATGGTTGTTCTCGGTCCGGAAGTGACGACGCGGTCACTTCGAAGGACGGCAAGTACTCTGTCAAAACGGATGACGTCGTTGGTGCCTTGGAAGATCTCGGCTCTTTTGTCGTCGAAGCTCTACAGCCGAGTGAGAATGAAGCCAATCAGCCAGTTATTACTGCCACGGTGACCGAAGTCGCCGATGGTGTGGTGGACCTTGTATCAGGCCTGAATTCGATCGCGGACGAGATCGACGGAGCCTACGACACTACTTCGGAACTGCCTGCTGTGTTGCCTCATGAGCTCGTGAAGCTTCGTGGACGGCAGTTCGCTGTGGTCATCCGATCTCACATGCAGCGATTGCAGGCAGCAGACTGGTCCAAACAGGAGGTTGACTGGATCGAGCAGGACTTCCAGGATCTGTGTGACGCCTACTTCCGCGAACCATCCCTGAAACTTGCGTTGGACGCGTGCAAGAACCAGACCAGCTTCCGCGAAGGCTGGAGCTGTCTCCAAGGCCGATTCACGCACTTGCAGCGCTTCTGCGGCGCCCTGGCGACGGCGTACCCCACCGCTATCAGTAGTTCGTCCACTGGAGCAGCAAGAGCAGGGGACGCTGGTGCGTTGGCCCCGTCGCAGAGTGTTAACCGTCTTCCAGGCGACTTGGAGGCTGGCGTGTCCGACCTGTCGGTGCAAGCGGCGCTCCAAGCCACCCAGTTCCGGCATCTACAGGCTGTTTAGCTATACCAGGAATCTAGTAGTACTGAGATGGAAGAGCGAGCGGCACGCCCTTGAGGTGCTTGGTCCTCTGTGCTTCTTGCGTCCACGTTGGTCCATTTCCGTTAGAAACCAAAGAGTTAGAGTTAGAAATACTCTGTGGGCACCGGTATTCGAATAGTACCGGTATTCGACCGGTAGCACGCTCGAGCTTGGCTCGGCTTGGAACGAAAGGCCTCCACGCTCCCCCCTCTATTCTCCCCTTCAGTATTCAGCATTTCGTCGGCTCGCCGGCTCAAGTCCCTCGAGCTTCCGTGTCAGGCTCGTCGCTCTGAGACCAAGCCGCATGCGGAAGCTTCCTGCTGCCGCCTCGGCGCCGCCCCCCGCCGCCGCAGGCAGCAACATGCGGCAGCTCGTGGCCCCCACAGCAGCTGGGGTTGGAGGAGAAGCCTCTCCCTATACGTCCGCCGCTCTGTCCGCGCCCTCCGAGGTTAACAGCGTTTTGAACAGCGGCAGTTCGCCCGGTGTAGCCATCTCGCCTACTATGGCGATGGACGTGGACGTCATGGGCAAGGCGGGCGACCAGCCACAAGGCAATGGCGAGGCCAATGCCGACGTGATGATGCCGCTGGCTACGGGTGGGAAGCGCGAGGAGCGCAGCAAGAAGAGTCTGGCGTACCGCCACACCGAGTTCCATCGTCTACTGGAGGATTCCTTCGGCAACTCGTACGAGCGTCGCATGTGCAGCTACTGCGACGCCGTGTTCTCCTTCAAGGGCGGCACCACCAGCGCAGCTTTGCGGCATCTCAAGACGGCGCATCCTGACCGTGTGCTCTACGGGGGTGGGGTGATACCAGCGGCTTCAACAGGAGCAACACCGCCAACTGGAGATGGAGGACGCTCCGTTGGTGGCGAGTTCTCGGCCATGCTAAACGCCGAGGATAGCAGTGCAGTGGCTCAATCGGCTTCTGCCTCAGTGCTAACCGCTACAAATGCTGTTCAAGCCGAGAACGACAATGATCCTGCGGACGAGACGGAAGAAGTGCAGATGGATACAGAGGCAACGGCGTCGCTGCCTTCCAAGGTGCGGACGATCCGCTCCAACCTCAAGCGGAAGCGAGACAACGATGTGGGCGAGGAAGAGGCTACTGCCACCGTCGGGGAAAGCAGCAACGGAGACTCTCGCCATGCCGCGTCGAGCAAAGGCAACAAGAGTCCGCGTGGTCAGCCCCCCAAGCTCACAGCCAGCCAGACGGCCATCCTGCACTTCTTGCACCATCATATCGACGAACTGCCGCTGCCAACCTCGCGTCTGCGATTCGCCAAGCACCTCACACATAACGTGGAGGAAGCTGAGATGTACAACGTGCTGGATGCCGCAACGCAACTCGAGTACATCCGTGAGTTCGCCCAGCAATCTGGAGTTGGCACTGCCTCCCACCCACAGCAGACACGGCAAGAAGGCGCGTCGACCCGGCTGTAAGTACCTCAATGACATGGATTTGTTAGTATTGCGAGTCCATCAACTTCAGAAGCGGCCGTAGAGATCCATCCGGAAGGTGTCCTCCAGCGTCTGCTGCTGCGTTCCTCTCCCTCTGCTCGGGAGGCTATGGCGGTCTTCTGCTGGTGTTGCCTTCTTCATGTGTTCAGGTGGCACGGACTTGGTCCGGAGCAATCGCTCGCCTCTCATGGGAGCTCGAGTGCCGCGATACGAGCTCGCCAGCTGTTCAACTTGCTGACGGACTGACGAATCGACGCCATAGGACAGGACGCCAGCCTTCTGCGGAGGCAGCGAAGCTTGTGAGGGCTCACGAAGACGGTGCTTCGACTGGCTCTCGAGTTCGTCAAGCCGCTTCTGACGCTGTTGATACAGGAGATGCGCTCTCTCAGCCTCGATGCTCAAGGTGTCTTCAGCATCCACGCCGTACAGATCCCCCACCTCCAGCACTGTTTTCGCCAGCGGATACACTGCTGTCACCGGAACGTCGTCGTCCTGGTCGTTGCTCATCTGCTGGGCCTCCACTCGTCGATTTATCAGCATCCCGTGGTGAATGGCCGAGGCTTCCGCAGCCGCTGCCGCTGGATTGGCAAGGAACGACGCTTGTCTCCACCGCTTCTCTTGCTGAAGGCCGCCCTTCTTGCCTTCTCCAGGTTGGTCCTGCTCCGGCTCCGGCTCTCGCTCTTCCTCCAGATCGAGATGCAGCTGGATCGGCAGGAACCGCTGCTTGCGCTGCTCACCTCTGGGGTTATCCGGCACGGCGTAGTTCCGGAAGAGCGTCTCGTAATTTGGCACGTGTCGGCCTTCTCCATTACTCGAAGGATGAGACGAACGTCGCGTCCTCGGCATGCTCTTTCGTCTCTCCAGCGGCTCCTGTTGCTGCTTGTCCTGCTTCTTGTCCTTCCGCCAGAACTTCATGCTGCTCGAGCCACCGGAATGACTCTCCTTCTCCTTGGATGTCCGTTCCCCGACGGAGCTGCCTCCGCCACTGGAGCCTCGCGAGCCTGTCGAGAGTCTTGAAGAGGCCCCCAAGGGATCCAGAGACTGGATCCGAGCCAGACACTTGGTGCAGAACGCCTCGGTCTCCGGCTCATGTGTGTGTTGATTCAAGGCGAACACAGGCTTCAGCTCGTAGCACTTGAGACACACTGACTTATTGCAGATGCTGCAAGTGCGATGCGGATCCAGCACCGTCCGCTTCGAGCCGCAGCGAAGACACGTCTTGCCCATGACGACCGGTCTCCCTCTGGCCTTCCGCACAAACCCCGAGAACTTCTTGGCTCGAGCGCAATCCGCTACCCGCGTCACCATCAGCACACGACTGGCCACTTGAGCATCCGCGGCTCGCTGCGAACTGGCCGAAGCTCGGACGTCGTAATCTCCGAGGGCAAAGCACTCGACCAGGTCGTCGCAGACCTCGCGGAAGAGGAAGCACAGCGCCATTTGCGCTCGTCGTAGGCCAGGACCACGCGCGACGTCCATCGGCCACTCGGGTTTGTCCAAGGACATGAGAACGTGGTAGGCGAGTTCCTGTGTGGCTCCTTCGTCCGTGTCTTCCGCTTGAGCCATTCCCATGCGTTCGTAGGTGAGTAGATCGCATTCCTGACCATCGATGACGCTGCCATTGACACTAACGACGCCATTTTCAGTCGGATTATTCTTCCAGGAGTACCATTTGACCCCAGCGAAGCGGAAAGGAGCGACGCGACGTTCCCGACGCTCGGACATGAGCAGCACGGCGGCGTCGATGACCGTGTCGCTGCTCGGACTCAAGAGAGCTTGCGCCGTCAGCAGCTCCGCGTCGGTCTCGGCGTATAAGGCCGTGGTGACGTCGGTCAAGCTGGCGTTCAGGAAGCCGGTGGCCAGCACGCGGCGTTTGTGGCGGTCGGCGCCTTCGTGCTGCTTGGACGTGATGGCGCGATGCACTGCGAACTGGTCACGTCGAGCCAGGAACCGCCACTCGGTGGGGTCCAGTCGCGCCCTCTCGAAGCCTGCGAACGCCACGAGCGCCTCCCCCAGCAGCGCTTCGCTGTGGCGATCGCACTGCAGGCGCTGGCCGCGTGAGAGCGCGTGAACTCCCGTCACCATGACCTCAGTCTTGATCGGCTGCTTCTGCGGCCCACGGAGGCGAATGACGTATGTAACCAACGCAGAGGAAGAGAGACGGGGGGTGCGACGCAGCGGTGCGGTACGCGTTCCGTAGCCAGCCAGGCAGCGGCGAAGGCGACTGCGTCAAAGAGAAGGCGTGACGGAAGGCGAAGTGGTCAGCGGCATTGCCGCCAAAGATGGAGGATGCGCCGGGAAGGATGGATCCGATAGGTACACTGAAGTTGGCGACTGACAGCAATTGGTTACTTATGTTTCTATGGTTTGACGTTGAGGAATGGTCTTGTGTAAGTTTCATGCTAGACTCTCCGTTTTCTTTATCAACATAGGGTAGAGTACATGTTGGAATCTTAGCTATCAAATTGCAAAACCGGGTGATTCCTTCGACATTCCCATTCATTTTACTCAGTTCACCTTGACAGCAACGCAGAACACACCTTGATCTGACAACGTATATATTTTTTTTTTTTGGAAAGACGCTCTGAAAAAGTGGCTTTTCACCACCTACACAAAAAAATGCTTCCCTCATTTCGAATAAAAAGCGCTTTTCGCCGACCTGGACAACCGACCAGCATGGCTTCACTGTCCGACGCCTCGACCAGCAATGACGCCGGCGATCCGGCCGCGGCTCCGACGCGGCGCAAGTTCTCGCACACGACTGCAGTGCAGCGCCAGTGCTTGCTGGAGTGGCTGGAGCAGCCGGGCAACTTCCAGCTGCTGACGCGGCCCATCAGCGCTCAAGCGCTCGAGGGCGGGGCCTCGTCGTCGTCGCCCGCCAAGCGGCGGAAGAAGACGGACGGCTACCGCTCGCTGGCGCAGCACATGAACCGCATGACGCACACGCAGTGGACGGACAAGACGGCGCGCAGTCGCTTCGAGAGCTTCATGGCGGCGTATCGCAAGGCGCTGCGCCAGAACCCGCACCACCTCCCGCCGTTCTTCGAACGCGTCGACGCACTCTTTGCTCCGAGAAGCTCTGCCAATGTCAACAGAAACCGACCGGAAACCAACGCTTCATCGCCTTCCAAAGCAATTAAGGCGCACGAACAGGCCGCTGTTGTTCCTGTTGCTATCGTGTCGGCGGCTACGCGCAACCAGGAGCTCCAGCCGCGACGAACAGAACCGAAACGCGCTGTTGTCAGCGCTGTTGTCAGCGCTGTTCCTCTTGCGGCAACGGTTTCAAGCAGCTTCGCTGGGGAAACCAGCCCGCTACAAGCACTAACGACGGTACCAGATGAGCTCAAGGAGCAGTTCTTGCGACTGGAGAGCGAGCGACTGGCCGTGCGGCAGCAAGAACTGGAGCTCAAGCGGAGCGAACTACTCGTCCGCCAAGAGGAGGGCAGACAGAAGCTGCGCGCCGACATGCTCATGCGACTGGTGGAAGCTGGCAAGTCGGCGACGGAAGTGGCCGAGTTCCTTGCGCTCATGAATCACGAGACTTCGTAGGAAAGCAAAGGTGCTGGAGCGATGAACGTTAATGAATTGTTTTCTTGTGAAGAATGGGTGGTGTTGAAAAACACCATGGAGGTAAAGCAACCAGCAAACAACAGCAAGGCAAACACGTAATGCAACACGAACCTCCACCGTTGCTCGAACTTCGTCGTCACTTCCTCCATCGTCACGACACGCCACACGAGCCATATCTACAGTCACACCATCCATAAACCACTCTGCACTCCGAGCCGCCATGCACACCACGGACAACACGATACCATTCTCCAAACCCACGAAATGCTCCAAACCCTCCACAACCAGAGCTCCAAATACCGAAATCTGCGCCACGACTTGCACTTAACTGACACACGCCCTTGGTATTCCCAAATCCAGCAACAAAATGCACGCAACCGAAACATACAACCGCACACGCCGACGCTTCCACCCAACTCGTATCACCACACGCACGATCTTCCCAGTTACATGACCCAAACAGCACTGCATTCCAAACTCCACGGCTTTCGATACTTCTGAGCCACCCGCTGCCAATCACCACTCACGTAATCCATGCACGACATTCACAAGCCAACGCCACAGCTCCAAAACCTGCGCGACAACTTGAGCTTGCCCTCGACTCCTGTCACACGCTAACAAGTCCACAAACACCACGATCCACCAGCAAACGCCTGCAACCAACAATTACGACTGCTTCAGCTCCACCCAGCGCAAAGTCACCGCAACCAGCTCGCCTGTCGTCGCCCTTTCATCACAAATCTCACACAGCGAAGCCCGAAATCCAGCCAACACAACTCGATCTACGTCTCACCACATGCTTTCACACCGCAAACGCCACACACACACGCCCCTCATGCTGCATACCCACAACCAGGAATGAATCGTGTCCATTCCACAAACCACAAAACCACGAAAGCACCGCAAACTCCATTCCATGCCAGGTATCACCACATAAACCAAAGCGTTGCCACATCTCCAAGCCACCGTCTTCTTGTCTTGCATACCGACATAAGCGAACACCGCAGAAGAAAAACACCAGAAAATGCCAAGCACGAAATCCACACAACGCACATTCTTGCGACGCCGCTTGCAATCTGCCAAGTAGCCAGAATCCACGGCAATCCACACCAGCAACAGGACTCCACGAAGAAAACAAAGCCCGAACACTTGCGCGCCGCTCCACCATTCTCCAAGCATTGGCGTTCTCGAATCCTGCATGCCACAACCTCCCAGAATCCAGGCGTTAACGGATCGCAAGAGCAATGTATGATGTTTCTTGCCTGCTTGCTGCCATCGTATTCACGAGTTGATCCGTGTCCGTGTGCCTAGCTTGGACGCAGCAAATATCAATCGGAAGAATAGCAAACAGTACACACACACAGGAACAGCAAAGCACAAGCCAGAGTTCCCGCTAGTTTGTCGCGCTTGCCCGCCATATCCCCTGCCTGTGCCCCACCAACTCCACAGAGCAGTTAAACCGCAGACGCATGACGCAATTCATTCATTCCAGACAACACCAAATACCACACCAAGTCACAAACGCCGAAACGCCACCCTTATCACATCTGCACAACAAACAGAAGCCAGGAAACAGCACACAACTCCAGCCTTGCACACGACTTCTCCCCACAACTCTCTTAATGCCAACACAACTTGAATCGAGCCTTCGGCCACGGCAACACACATCAAATCACACAGCAAACTCCCCACACCATCTCGGACTTGAAACTTCACAGCAGCAAAACTTTCGCAGACTGGTCTCCATCTTCATCACATCACCAGGTACACAACACAACCTCCAAGCTCAACACGAGGCCAAACGGAAATCTCCACGTACTGAACGTCAATCACCGCCATTCTGCGCTTCAGGTGTATCTCTCCATCATCAACCTTGTAGCATTCATCACACTTCACAAAAGAGCTTCACCCGATCACACTGCGTCGACTCCCTCGCTTTGTAGAATCACAGATCACCACATCGTCTGGAATTCACCACGTACTCCAAGCTGGATAGTATTTGCTCCTCGTCCGTTATGATCTTCACAACCTGCAAGCAAACATTTGTTCTCGCAAGCCCAAGAAAGACAGAGATAGACGAGTAATCGAGTGTATAGCGGCGTACCGTCGGGCTTGCTTTCACGTTCCTGTCCATCCATCCACCTCTCCTGCATGCCACAATCGTTGCCCACTCCTCAATTCCAGCACGCAGAGAAATGAAATACGTGCCTTGTTTGTTGTTTGCCACTGTGCTCACATCTTCAAACAGCACCAAACCGAGATAATCCAAACATGCACATGCCATCCAGAGAACGCCACACGAACCAATCACCACATTACGGAAACTCCAAATGACACTTCTGCGTTCAAAACACGACGTTCACCCAGCTCATACCCTGGTACACCAACCCACACTTCACCAGATCGCCTGGCTTCATCACGAAAAATCCAAACTCCACGCGATCAAAACCCCACATACTTGAAAACCACAACACGCTCCAGCAACCACCACTTCTGCAACGCAGACGACTCCAGAATTCCCAACCGCAATTTCACACTTCACGAACACGTTCTCCAAGCGATCACACTGCGGAGATTCCCTCGTATCGACGAAAAGCACGATTCCAACTCCAATCTCCACGTACTCAAACTATAACTCGAAGATTCTCCATCCGATTCCCAAGTTGCACGAATTCTGCATGGCCACACGATTTGCGCACACCATCAACCATAGCGAGACGAGCACCAAACCCACAAGCAGAAAGCAGTAGCAAAGCACCAGCCGTCGCCAATCCATCAACCAATCGTCGCGAGGCCTCTCTGTCCATGCAAGAGAACTCGAGCACCATACACGATACGAGGAAGAACCAGGCGCAACATCGTACCGACGGTTTGCCGCTTGGTCTGGTGAGTGCACTGCACAGCATTCTCGTCCAGCATCCCTGCATGCCACGATTGCTCGCCCCTCAACTATTCAGGGTCAAGGATCAAACAGATGCATCGCTTGCCTGTTGCTGCAGCCGTTCCTTGCCAACGCCGACACAATTTGACTCGTTGCCTTGTTCTGCCTTGCCACGCCTTGCTATGCCAATCAATGCAAACACAACAGACGCACACGTCGTCGTAGAAAAAACACCACCGAGCAGCCACCAATAGAAGGACGACCCAGAACTGTGCGCGTTTCCCGGCTGCCATCATCACTTCAGAAGCCATTCTCCACCAATTTGCGTGTGCGTTTTGCTTGTTCTTCGGAATCCAATCGTAACTCAACCAATACACCTTCGTGTCTTCTAAACACATTCGACGATGCAACAGACACCAACACAAAACAACAAAGAGGCACCTCTCCACTCCACATAATAAACCAGACGGGAAAGGAGAAGCACCAACATTGCGCATTGCCTACTCTTCCGAGCTCCGCGAATATTCTCTCCCGCTCAGCGTCGCGCCGATCAACACGGTTCTTGAACGGGAAGAAGCATTCCTGCATGCCAACACCACGCTTTTCCCATCTCCAGATAGAAACACAGCAAAGGAAAAGCGAGCTGCATGTACCCGCGCCGACGTGAATCTTGACCCACGACGATGCACAACCCCGCAGTCTCCGTCGCTTGCTTCGATCTTGAGATTTACGTCTACGATGAGGTTCTTCCGTCCAAGTTGCAGCGCCGCTGCCAAGTCTTCTTCGCGGCAACAAGCGTCGTGACTAGTCACGAGACTGTGTCTGCAGTCGAACAGCACACACGTCCATCGTCGTGCTTAGCGCGTTAACAACTCGCGAGGCCAGAGGAAGCGCACGCAATTGCTACCAGAAAAGGGCGGGTTGGCAGTGAACCGACCACATCCGAGGGCTTCTTGTCGCCTCGAAGCCACCTTGCAGCCTGCTATCCACAGAACTCCATAGGCCTTCGCTCGTCCGCCGCCACAAGCCAGGTGGCACGAACCCTCCACGAGATTCCGTAAACTGAGAGGAACAGGGCAGCCACCACGACGTCACCTCGTGCCACAATTGCAGATAGGATGGCCAGTCTCGAGGCTTTCCCGCTCCGTGGTCGTGCGATCCATCCAGCTTCAGGGGGGCTCGCGAAGCTAGCCAGACATCATCTGTGGCACTGCCAGCTTCGTAAAGGCAAGGCCAGCTCACACAGCGCGTCGCATCGTCCGTCGTTCTCTTGAGCTTCTTCTGACTTGGACTTGGACTCTTGGTTTGTGAGTCAAGCAAGCACAACAAAGAACTCTCGTGAAGTAACGCAAAGAAGTGGTGGCAAGAGACACGTCCTCGCGACATGATCTCAGTCTTGATTCGTCAAAAAGAGCCAGGGTTGCCCTTTGATTCGTAGAAATCTTACAAATGCTGAGAGCTGACTCTCAAGCGGGAGAATCCAGCAAACCTCTCATACGGCATACTGAACGGAACCGGAGTCACTTGATTGGAATACAGCCTACGATACCGGTATCATCGAGCGACATTGAAGCAAAACAAGATGCGGCATTGCAATGCTTGATGGTCGGTGCTTCAATCCGTCCTCAGCTAAGCTTGCATGCATTGATAACCCAACTGGCGACCCGCTCTGAGAGCACAAGCGGTGAAATCAGTGCCATGCAACACCATGATGGCGTCGCCCTCACTCAACCTCGAGTGCCGAAGAGGCCGTCGGTTTGCGACGCGTTCACGTTCACGCTCAATCGCTGCAGCGTTCGCAGCACTGTTGCCAAGATGTGTCAACGCATACGTCGCATTTGTTCTCTGTGCCTCGGTTCCAGTTCGCGAAAGTGCCACATGTGGGGGGATGGCTCCTTCACGAGCAATCGCCACGCGGTCCGTATCGCTGCTGCCACAGGCGAGTGTTCCCAGGACCTCCGAAGCCCATCGTTTTTTGTAAAACAGTCCCGTTTCGAAGCAACTCGACGAGAGGTGGCACGATCCCGACGCCGCGCATTGCGACTCGCTATCCACGAGAAGCGACCGCCGCGCAAAGCACCTCTTTCTCCTGCTCACTGCCGTGTTGCAGCACGTCCACGGACTCTGAGAGCTCTTGCGATGTGGCATCTCGAACGGACTCTGCCAATACTTCGAACTCTGGCGCAAGCAGTTTGGAGTCGTCGAAGGTGGCCCAAACGAGGCACTCCAGCGCGCACAGTAGAGTGACGAAGGTGGCGCCATTTTGCACCACATTCGAAAGGATGGCGACGCCATTGGCGTCGTACATTTGCATGCGCTCTTGACGGGCGACGCATTTGTGCACAAGGAGAAGGAGGGCGTGCTGTCTCTCATAGACATCAGCAGTGGATATGATTTCCATGAGGACAACAATGGATTCTGGCACGCGAGGGGTAGCCGTCGCTTGGGCTGGGGATATCAACGGCGCGTGAGGTTTTATCATGAGGCCAGCGTGTGAAGTTGGCAGTTGGATAATGGAGAGTTGGGAATGAACAAGTCGATTGGATTTCCTTTGAGGTCAAAGCCACGCTCCATCGAGTGTTTCTTTACGTGTTGTAGCTTCAACCTGCGCACCAGTGGGTGGACGATGGATTTAATGTGCTTCCAATGTTCCCACCATTGCTGCTGTTGCTTGACGGTAAGAACGTTTATTCGCCCTCAAATGGCGCGACTCGTTACAACACCCACGCGGCGACAATACGGAGCTTCCTGCTTGAGCTTTTCAAAGCAACGCTACCGCTGTGCTCGCCGCTCCTCAACGGAGAAAATCGAGGGCCACTTCATAGGGCCAAGGAAATTAGGTTCGCAGTGTATTGATGGCTCCATGCACCACGACTAATATAAACGCACTCAAACATGACAGACTACAACTACAATACTTGTACACTCAAACACGCTCGGCTCTCCTACCGCAGGAACGCCCAGTCATCAGTCTCGGCGCCACAGCGGCAGCTTACGACAGAACTGGCGTCGATCCCGAGGCACCTGGGCGAATGAGCTACCGCTAGTGGATGACGGAGCTCATGTAGGCGTCGGCCCTGCGGATCTTGGCCTCTTGGCTCGATACCATCGCACGAAGTCGCGCGTTTTCCGCTTGTGTCGCAGCAAGTCCGCTTTTCTCCATTGCGGCCTGCTCGCGCTCCAGACTGGAAGCTTCGCAGCGACTGCGCAGGTCGTTGAGGCGCTTTTCCAGCGCCATCGTCTCCTTCCGGAGGAACGCCACTTCCCTCTGTTTTAAGAATAGGAAAAACAAAGTCAGTGGTCGCATTGGTATGGACACTGCATGGTCAGAGATTGGGACGTACCCGTCGGGCAGCGTAGGTGCACTTCTTGGTCCGCTTGCCGATCTTCTTGGTCGGCGTCGGGCAGCTTTGAGAGCGGGACAGCGCGACGCGAGCGTGCTCCGGGACCAGGAGGTTCATCAGGTCCTCGACCTCCAAGTTGGAGAACCCGGGGTCGAAGGCGTCTACCCCTGTCGGCGTGGACGAAGGGTTCAAAGGCGCGAAGTCGTCGACGACCTTGGTGTTGCAGTCATCTTCCTCCATGGGTGTAGCGTTGTCGTCATCGTCATCGGAAGCGATGAGGCATAGCAACTCTCGGTCGAACGGCTCCAGCTCGTCCTTGATGTATGCGGTAAATACTGGCAGGGGCTCCAGTGACGCCATGGTGGCTCTCTCGTGAGTGCGAATACAGTGATGGGGTGGTGGTTGCGCGAGCGAAGACGCGAAATCAACGTGCGAATGCACGAGGAGTGAGGAAATTGCAAACTGACTCGCCTTGTCACTGGCAAAGAAGCCCCAGACCGAGCGGCCTTGTAGGATTGGGTTTTCGGGGGAGCGCATTCGCAGCGGTAGGTCTCCGGTCAGTCGGAAGGTAGGTACGTCAGCGTTTTTGCGCAGTTCTCAGCCACCTGCTGAAGTCTCGCATGACGTTCCGCCACATCCTGCAGCTTCAGTCCCAATAGCCTCCTCTCGGTGCCGCCACTGCGACAGACAACAACCGAAGCGCTTGTCGCTGCCCCTCCACACTTAATTGGCTCCACCCTGACCAGCATCGCTCAGCTTTTTTCGGCGTTGCTCATTGTGTGGCTGCTCGAGCTTGAGTCACCAGCCGGCAGCACCGTTGGAACCGAATACTCGCCGCTGGGTATCCACTGACTCCCATGCGAGTTCAGCGCAACGGCTTTGCTATGCAATGCTTCACTCATCCAGCGCATGTACACTTGAAGTTCCGCGTCCAAATAACCGCCCAACGCATCACCTCGATCGCTCTCTCTGATATTTTCGCGGGTTCGTAAGCGGAGGCTTCAGGATCTTCGTGCGGTGGACGCGGCATAGAGTCACCGAAACCAAGCGCCAGTCCGCCACCTGCCGCTTCCTGGCTTCGCCATCGTCCACCACGCCCTTGCGCTGCGCTAAAATAACGTAGTAATTCGGCCTTGGGGGTCGAAACGCAGCGGCAGAGGGCTGTCCGGCTGGTCGAAAAAAGAAATCGAGAAGCTCCAGCTCTTTCCGCCCAGCATTGCGCGCACTTGTCCGGCTGGCACAGTCAATTGAGCCGAGACGCACAACACGAAAGAGGGTCGAGGCCTCGGCTTCGAAAGTGGAGCTGGATTTTCCAGCCGAAAGTAAAGTCAACTCCAACAGCGGAAGTCAAAGCGTGGAGCAAATGGCACCAATCAACCGGCTGGGATTGCGTTGGGGGACAAGCAATCATGACCCGCGGCCAACAGTCTGGGGAGCCACGTTGCACAGAAATCGGCGAGGGTCGCATCCCCGACAGACACGCAACGTCCCCGAAAGCTGCATGTTGGCGCGTCTGAGTAAGCGCTTTTTTCGCGTGGTGGGTGATACCTGGGGCTCGCCGTCCGGCTTCCTGTTTGCTCTGGTCAGAGCCACAGGCGGTGCCACGGTGATCATCTTTTCTGGAGTTTTGCTTGGCATGTAATGGCCACTTGGCATTGCTTGCCGGGATTTGTGAATTATTGAGGCGTTGCAAGCGGGGTGACTGACCCCACCTTGACACGGAGCTGTCTTGCTCTGTGATTGAAGAGCGAGGCAAGCGTGCATTGGAAACTTCGGGGTGGTCGGTGAAAGCCCGATTGCTTATGGACGCGATTGAAGCCAGCCAGCATACGACTACCGGTAGTATACGGTTTGCTGGCGTTGTGTTTGGCTTTGAGCGATGCACCGCAATAGAGCATGGGGACGTGAAGGCAGAAGGAAGGGGCGGCGACTGAATGCAAAATGCACGACCTTTACCGAGCGAAATCGAGCAAGGGGCACGATGTGCATGCACTGGAAGCAATGACACCGGAGGAGTTGCGAGCCCGCTCAGCATCGATGTTGATAGGTTTATTGTTGAGATTTTAGGTTTTATGATGCAACGCCACCTGTTCGCCCAAAGAAACCTCACCATCGAAACTTGACGAACGTGCCATGTTGTGGCGCACAAACTGCGACCGTTCGTTTTTATGGCTTTTATCCATGCTGGATCCACGATGGATGGATTTCCATTCAACGTCCGACGTGGGCTGAATGCCGCCCAATTTCCGTCCCACGCTTTTTGGTTTCAGTGCATGTCCTTTCCAAGTCATTTGGTGCAGAAGATATCGCGCCGACTAGGTTTTAAAGATTGCAAGATAAGGTTCACCTCCTCTCTTTTAGCAACCTCCCCTATCGCCAGTGCCGTGCCCCAGTGTCTGGACGGGGAAGCTCAAGCAGCGAGAAATGGCCGCTAAACGTCCGCTGCGCGACGAAGACGCCGCCGCCATGGGCTCCGACTCGAGCGAGGAAAATGTCCAGCAGCAGCAAGAAGGCGCCATAGTACCCACCGGACCCGCACGCGTCGATCTGGAGCTCACCGCCTCCTCTAGCACCGTCGAAACCGTGGAGACGTACGGCGAAGGCGATATCGCAGAAACGACGGTGGAAGTGACGGTGCCGCCGCTGGAGAAGACGGTGTTCCCTAGCTGGGAGGCCTTCCACGCGTATCTGGCCGAGTACCAGCAGCGCACGTTCCAGGTCTACTCGATCCGCACAGCCACGCCTATAGCCGCGCGCAACAAACGCATCCTGGAGAGGTATGCGCGCAATGGCCAGCCTGTGCCGCCCGGCGAGCTCCTGCCTGTCGAGATGGGCGCGTATTCTAAAGCTGTGGTGTGCACGCACTACGGCCACCCGCGCTCGCGTTCCACGGGCGCGCGGCCGCGTCAGCGTTCGCGCGCTATCAATTGTAGCGCTCAGGTACGATACTGTTGAAGTGGGGGCACCAGGTCAACGTTTGCCCCTCGGCTGCGACGATAACTGACACTCCTTTGCTTTGAATTGGCTTCTGCAGATAACAGCGGTGCTGCGTCGGGACTATACGAGTGGCCAGTGCTTCATATACGTGAGCTCGCACCGGACACGCCACAACCACACGCTCTCGGACGGGCAATACCGCAAGCACCCGCACGTGCGCAAGATCACGGATCCGAGCGTGTTGCGCACGGTGCAAGCGCTTCAGCGGGCCGGTGTACAGCCAGCCAAGATCCTCGAGTATGTGCGTGAAAACACGGACAAGCAGGTGGTGCCTAAAGACGTCCATAATCTGTTGGCCGCGATGCGGAAAGGGTCCCCGCTGCCTCAACTCTCTCAGTCTCCAGCTCCGTCGAGTCGAGTGCCGCCTCCAACGCCAGCAACTCTACAAAAACCGACCCAATACGGCAAGTTCCTGGCGAGTTTCAATGTTGGCAAGCAGATCAGTGAGCTGCTGGCGGAGATGGATGCGGACCAGTTCGCGCACTGCTTCGCTGAGCTGGGTATGTTCCTGCGTATCGCCGAGAGCGGTCATCTACCGACTGTCACCACGCGAGAAACGATGAATCGCGCTCAAAGCCACGCCTTGGCGGATGCGTCGGGCACGTCAGTACCAACTTCGTAGTCATTTGCCGGCACGAACGTGGCGCACAACTCTGTGGCTGGTGTTAGCAATGCGGAGCCGACGCACAGTCTCCTCAGCCCTGATCCATCTATATCGGCGGATTAGATCCGGACACGGCGATCATGCTGTGGCGAGTATTTCGATAAGAACTCCGCATGGTTCGCCATCAATTGTGGAAAACATCGCTCTATGTTCTTTGTCCAGCCGCCAACGATGGCGATGAAGAGTGTGGCGTGGCATGGCTAATAGCAGGGCGGTAGATTTGCAGGGATGTGGCATCGGGAGCGCAGCGTATCATAGTGAGACGCGGAAGCGCGATGCCGAGTGACCAAATGCGGCGTTCATGTTGAAGCAGGTTTCTTACCAAACGCTAGGTTTTAGCTTGAACTACCGGTAACAAAAGAATATCCTACCTACTTACAACTGAAAGCATCCATTTGACTGGTTTGAAAGATCAGCTCGGTCACTGGTTTTATTGGATTTGGTGCACATCGACGAAAAAGGTTTATAATGATTGTCGCCAGTGCCCTCCCCCAGTGTCTGGACGGGGGAAGCCAAGATAAGATGGCCAGCAAGCGTCCGCTCCGCGGAGAAGACGATGAGCAGCAGCAGGAAGACGCCCTATCGTTCGCTGGACGCGCAGCCAACGCTGTCGTAACCCTGGAGCCGTACGGCGATGGGGAAGGCGATAGCGAGGAGCCGACAGTTGTGGTGACGGTGCCGCCGCTGGAGAAGACGGTGTTCCCGAGCTGGGAGGCCTTCCACGCGTATCTGGCCGAGTATCAGAAGCGCACGTTCCAGATCTACTCGACCCGCACGGTCACGCCCGTGACTACCCGCAACAAGCGCATCCAGGAGACGTATAAGCGCACTGGCGTGCCGCCAGGCAAGTTGCTCCCCGAGGAAATGGGCACGTACTCCAAGGCCGTCGTTTGCACTCATTACGGCCGTCCACGCTCCAAGTCAACGGGCGTACGACCGCGCAGATCGCGCACCATCAATTGTGGGGCTCAGGTACCGTCTTGCTGATTGCAATGGAGCCATATTGTCGAACTTGTTTGGTCGCTTGACACTCCGTTGCTTGGAATTGGACTGCCACAGATCACGGCGGTGCTGCGCCGGGATGAGACCAGCGGCCAGTGCTTCGTGCATGTGAGCTCGCACCGGACGCGCCACAACCACGCGCTCTCGGACGGACTGTACCGCAAGCACCCGCGTGTGCGCAAGATCACGGATCCGAGCGTACTGCGCACGGTCCAGGCGCTCCATCGGGCTGGCGTCAAAGCGGCCAAGATCCTCGAGTACGTACGTGAAAACACGGACAAGCAGGTGGTGCCTAAAGACGTCCATAATCTGTTGGCCGCGATGCGGAAGGGACCTCCTCTTCCGCCGCCTCCAGCTCAGCCTCCAGTTCCGTCAAGTCAAATACCGCCTTCAGCTCCGACTCCAGCGAACCGACAGCTGCCGACCCAATACGGCAAGTTCCTGGCAAGTTTCAATGTTGGCAAGCAGATCAGTGAGCTGCTGGCGGAGATGGATGCGGACCGGTTCGCGCACTGCTTCGCTGAGCTGGGTATGTTCCTGCGTATCGCTGAGAGTGGTCGTCTACCGATTGTCGCCACGCGAGAAGCCATGAATCACGCGCAGAGCCACGTCTTGGCTGGTGCTCCGAGCGCGTCGGGTAGCTCTGCGGCTGGCGTTGGCAATGCGGAGCCGAGCCACCGTGTCTGCAGTCCAGATGGATCCGATGGAGAGGATTGAACCGCTCTTCCTGATTGTAGGAGGCTGGCATTTGAACGATGGAAGGGCAGACGGAGAGGTAAGTAAGGGTGTGATGAAGGGGACTGCGTATTCATTGAATGTTCATTCACTCGAGCTGGCATCGGCTTCTCCCGCTTGGCGTCTCCGCTCTGGTAACTGTCTCTACTGCGCCAGCAAATGCTCCATGGTCTGCTGCAGCAGAGCACTGAAGGCCTTCTGCTCCGTCTTCAGACACACCTTGGTGGTGCCGGAGTTGTCGAACGTGAACTCGAACAGCGCCACGACGTTGGTCATCGTCTTGACAGCGAAATACGCGATCTCCTTGCCGTCGATCGGCCGCTTGGCCACGTAGAAGACGTTGCTGCGGCCCAGACGCTCGGCCACGGCGTCGACGCTACGGCCACCGGTGGCCAGCGTGAAGTAGTGCTCGTTGGCCTCGTTGATGGCCTGCCACATGTTGATGAACTCGGTCTTCTCCATGCCGCCAGCCTCCGTGAAGATCGCGGACAGATCCAGCTCCGACTGGAAGTACACCACGTCTCCGCTCGAGTTGTTCTTGATCGCCACCTGCAGGTTCAGGTTCGGGGCCACTTGGGCGTTCACGAACGCCGGGTTCACGCCCAAGGACAGCACATTCGACAGGGTTTGGCCTGGCGCCAGACCCTGCGGGAACGTGACCGTTTGCTGCATGGGAACCACGCCGAAGGTGCTCTTGTTGAGCTGGATGCTCAAGCCTGAGATGGGCGTCGCCGACTGGTTTTCGTAGTCCACATCCAGCACAAATGTGCCGTTGCGGCGCGTGAACGCGCCCTTCATCACCAGTCCCTTGCCTTGTTGCGCCGTCATCAGCACCTTCTTCTCGATCGCGAGGGCACCCATCGCAGCCACGGGGGCGGGCGGGGCTGCCGGACCGCCGAAGATATCGACGAGGCTCGCGCTTGCTGAAGCCGCGACCGCTGGTGCCGGAGCGGGCGGCGCGGGGCTGCCAAAGCCCATGTCCAAGAGGTCCACGGGAGCATTCTCCGTCGGCTGTCCGCTTGTCGCATCGTCCTGCTGGTCGGACGAGCCTTCGTCCTCATCGTCGTTGCTGTGGTCGTCTTCCGAGCGATGCTCGCGCAGTTCCGAGACCGTGGAACGCACGACGAACGCGCTGGGAAGCTTGTGATACACGCTGGCAAGCGTCGAGATCTTCCCGATGAGCTCATCCAGCATCGACGGCTCCAGCGCAAAGGTGTCGTCACTGATCACGGGCTTCTCCGCGAGCACGACCGCGTGTGCAGCCTCCGGATTGGCCGACAGTAGACGCCAGTACACGTAGCCGCGGTCACGTAGATCTGGGTTGTCCGATTCCTCCGTGGCCTTGTGCAGCACCTTCTGCACCATCTCCTGGGTCTCGTTAGGCCGTTTGAGGAAGAGCTTCACGGTGGCAGTCAGCAACTGCAGCTGCACTTGAGCGGTCTCGTCGTCGAAGGCTTCCATGAAGGACTCGAGCAGCTCGTCGGCGTTGTCGATCCGCTCGGCATACTCGCCGATGATCCAGATCATGGACGCCTTGGCTTCGGGCTCGTCCAGAGTGTCTAGGTTCTCACAGAGCGTGGCGATGATGCTCTCGTACTGGTTCGGGTACTTACGGAAGATGTCCTTGATCACGATGATGGCTTCCTGTACGATGTAGTTCACCTTGGTCTGGATGAGCTCCAGCAGTACGTTGATGCACTTCTCAGCCGCGCGCTCCAGTTTGACGGCGCAACGGCCGATGGCGCGCACCGAGCGACGCACAAAGTCCACGTCCACTTCAGTCGCGTACTCCTTGAACTCGAGCAGCACCTGCTCGATGTTGCGCTCCGAGACCAGACGGATGATGATCTCGAGCTTCTCCATCTTGACGTAGATCGGGTCGTTGTACTTGCAGAAGAACACCTTGATCTCATTCGCCAAGATGGCCGGCCGCTTCTGCACGATGAGGTTGATGTTGCGCAGCGCCACGTACTGGATCTCCGGCTCGGCGGACAGCAGCGTCACAAGCGGCGGCGCCATCTTGCGGGACAAGCTGCGCTCCGTATCAGCATCGGAGACCTTCTCCAGGAACTTCATGATCACCTTCACCGCCGAAAGGACCACGGCCGAGTTGGCGTGTTGCAGGCGGGGGGTCACGCGTTCAATGATCCCCTCAGCCTCACGGGAATCCGAGGGCGAGTACGCGGCCAGCGCGTCCAGCACGAACACTTGGCCCCATTCGTTGCACTCGTTAAGAGCGGCCAGCAGCTTCTGCAACACCGACTTGGTGATCTTGAAGGCTGTGGCGCCGCCACTGTTCTCCGAGATCTCCGACAGAGCGGCGATGGCGTTGGCCACGACCGTCGGGTTCGAGTCCGAGATGAGGTCACGCAACATGTCCAGGAAGCCCTGCTCCTCCACCATCTCCGGGTTGATGTCGTACAGCTTGGACACACAGATGGCCGCCGTCTTGCGGACGTACGGGTCTTCGTCCTGCAGACAGCGACGCAGCGGCTCGCAGAGGTACTCGGTGATGCGGTCCACGCGGATGCAGCCCATCGTGCGGACTGACAGCGCGCGGATCAACGGGTTTGGATCCGCCGCATCCTTCACGAACGTGTTGACCGCCAAGATGGTCAGATCTGGGTTGCTCTTAGCGTAGTTGATCAGATACAGATACACCAGTTTCTTCAACTGCGTGTCCGCTGTTAATCGATGCACACGAGCATTGAGACGGTATGGTACGTTAGATATCGTCACGCCGAAGGGGAGAAGAGCGCAGCGATCTGGTCGTACCAGTCTGGATGCAGTTGACCACGTCCGTGAAGAGCATGGACACGTCCTTGCCGACGGTCATGTTGGCGATCACCTTCTTCACGGCGTCCTTCTTCTTCTCGCGGCTCGGGTTCGCGAGTTCCTGTCGGAGTTCATGCGTCTCGCCTTCAGTTCACCATCAACAACAGCAGCCACAACGCACAGCGTAACGTAAGCAAGCGGTTCGCTGTCTCCCCTCCCTCGATTTCCCCAAGCAAGTGATGAAAACGCACCTTTCTTGGTGGTGCTGAAGAACTTGGAATCGTTCGCGGCGCCCGTCATGCGCTTGGCGATCGCGGCCATCGTGGGCATCGCCATCTTGTCTGGTCGCTTGGCTTCGCTGGGCGTGCGGCGGTTCCTTCTGTGCTCTGGCCGTGAAGAGCCGCTCTGCGCTTGCTTGGGCGGACGGTGGGAGCCGGAAATGCTGACAAGGCGCTTGCTGCAGGGGTAACGGAAGGATTTCGGGCGGCCATTACAGCCAATCAGAAGAGGATACGTGTGTGATGGAGACTGGGGATTGGCTGAAATGAGGGTTATTGAATCGTGGTGCAGACGTTTTTTACCGGCGGATGCCGAAAGGTTCGGGAGGGAAACAGACGCGCGTTGTTTGTCGAAGGACGGCACTTACTCGAATCGTCCGTTTCGTTGAAAAGAGTTTGTGTTTGACGCGACATAGAAACTTAATCGCTCGTATGGATACTTACTCAAAACGCACAAAACTGCAAAACGACCACTTCAACCGGCAGCATTCTCCATGGTCGCTCTCAACCCGCCAGCAACGCACTGATATGCGCGCTTACTGGTCGCGCAGTGCAAGGCTCACGCTGCGCTCGAAGACGCCGTCCATCACGTCCTTGAGGTCCTGATTGTCACTGTTGAGGGCACCAACGTTTGCACGTCGTTAGCCACTGGCGGGATGGGGCAAGCTTCCTAGCAAGGAACGTACTGGAGCACGATGGGGTTGTCGAATTTGCCCAGTCTCGGAGGCAGCCAGCTTTCACGCGCCGCTGTGTTGATCTGGTGAGGCTGCGTGGCTCGATGGAAGCTACTCGCCGAGTCTATCACCTCGTTCTTCGTCTGGATCCACGAACGATTGCATCAGTTGTTCTGCCCGTTGGCATGGCTTGCGGGTCTCCAATTAGTATAAATCCCCTCAACCGCACGCACCATGAGCGCTTGCTGCCCTGCCACCAGATCGCCTTTGCGCATTCGTCTTTCGCTCGGGGGAGGGGAGATCCCGCTCGCGGCCGCGTACACGGGGCTCATGCTCGCGTCGCTCTCCATGACTCCATTATGCCTGTTGGCGGATAAATTCGTCCTGGAATACGGTAATACTGGATCACTCGTCCTCGATTAGATCTTAATAAAGGACTCTGATCCTGCTCTAACGTGGGTCACAGTACTTAGAAAGGGTCACACGTCGCAGATTTGAGGGATGGCTACACTCCGATCTTCCTCTATAAGAACGCCTCAAAATCTCTCTGACACGAAAGCGCGAAAATGGCAGTTCAGGCGACGGCGGGGCCGCCGACGCACGTGGTGTTTGAGACCTCCGTGGTGCGTCCCTGGCCCCATTTATTGGGTCACAAGACCTAGCGCGTGTTTCTCCTTGATGTACACGTGTGTGTGGTGCTAATACACGCCGTCTTCGTTGTGTAAACGTGTTGCAAACTCGCGCGCTTTCAGGGCGACTTCACGATGGAATTGTACTCTGAACACGCACCCAAGACGTGCTGGAACATCGCCGAGCTGGCGCGACGAGGCTACTACAATAACACCATCCTCCACCGCATCATCAAGGTATCAAACTCGTCGAAATGCCATGTCCAGCCCTCAAATGAGCTGTCGCAACGAAACCAGACGGCGAAAGAGTCTGCTGCCATTGATCATGTGGCACCCTGTGCTGCAGCCTGCAACTGACACTACGTGACTGCGATTATGTAGGACTTCATGATCCAGGGTGGAGACCCTACAGGCACCGGTCGTGGCGGCGAATCCATCTACGGGTATCTACAACGAGCTACACGTGTTCCTTGCCATAATGCTGATGGATTATTCGTGGCCGGCTACTTGATATGGTAAATCTGACGTTTTGTGGCATGCTTCGACACGAGAACAGTGGCAAATTCGACGACGAGATCACGAAAGAGCTGAAGCACACGGGCGCCGGAGTGCTCTCCATGGTACGGTGACTGCTGTGCGTCTATCAATGCAGCAATCGTATTGAACTCTAACGTTGATTGACTCGTTGTCGCATGCAGGCGAATGCTGGACCCAACACGAACGGCAGCCAGTTCTTCATCACGCTTGCACCCACGCCGTGGCTTGACGGTACAGTCCCGCTATTCTCCTCCCCTTTGATCTGTTGGGTCTAGCGGACAAGCAATTAATCCGACTGCTACGTCTGCAACAGGCAAACACACGATCTTCGGTCGGATCTCGGAGGGGATGAAGGTCATCCAGCGCATGGGGATGGTGCCCACTGGGCCCAACGATAGGTGCGTTGGCTTTCTTCGTGTATTGGGCGTATTATGTGCGCTTGATCGTGGCGAACTCGAGCTCGAATGCAGTGTGACGCTGACGCTGGAGTGTGTTTCTCTGTGCGTTCAGACCCCGGGATGAGATCCACGTCAAGCGCGCATATCCACTTTCGCGGCAGGAAAGCTAGAGCACTCTCCAGGCTCTAAGATCGAAGTAGAAGCCGATCCAACATCGGCTTTCCGTGACCTCGTCCGATGGTCCAACATCGAAGAAGGCACGGAATTCAGACGTAGACAGCCAGTCTGACGGTTCCTACATGGATTGATCGCTTCAGCGACTGATGAGCACCGACGCATGTGTTTGTTCCCTTCAAGCTCGCGATAGACGGTGGATGTTGCTCTTGTGTGCAGGATGCAGATAGCTGGAGCTGAAGAGGCACCACGAGACGCCGCCGTTTCGCGGCACCACGCAAAGTTCCAGCCTCATCTTCATCGTTTCACGACGGCCAAATGACGGTGAGACCTGCGTGCCGGAGAACATGATGTCAGGGATGAAGTCATCCGATGAGGCTCCCATGGCGGTATCCAACAGTGAGAATCAAGCACAATCGGAGACCATGGTGGTCGAGATGGTGGATCACACGGAGCTGGTCGATCCACGCACTCATAAGCAGAGGAGTGGGGGTGGCCTTGACAACAACAGGAGCGTCGAGATGAAGGTCTTGCCGCGAAAAGAGGCGTGGATCCAGGCACTGGAGCCTGCCGTTGACTTGTCGTCAAACATCTTCGACTTCGTGCCGCTGCCAGCGACCGATGAATCGTCCACCATCGCATCACGCAGCCTCATTCAAGTTCAATCTGTGGAGAAGGCAGCGACTGCAGACTCGAAGCCCGTCATCGTTCTGGAGGGCAAGCCTCGCATAAAGAAGAGAGTCAGCTTCGCACCGACAGTTGAGGATGACGGCAATCTCACATCCGAGCACGTACTGTTGATCAATGTGAGGCCGGACCGAGCGGAATTGCAGTCAGCGGTGGACCAGACCCGCCAACTGGAGAGGAGCTACATTGTGCCGGACGACCTCCCGCCGTTCGGGTGGTGGGACTGCTTCCAGCTTGGCCTCACACTGACGTACACGACCATATGTCTGCGTCGGAGCCTCTCTTCGCGGTGCCTCGTGCTCGAAGATCAGTCCAAGCAGCGACGAGCGCCACTCACAGCCACGCAGATGAGTGTCCTAGCGCGTGCAGGTCTAGCGTTCAACGCCAGCACCCAGGTCTTGATCGTTCGTCAAGCGCCAGCTCTTGCTGCAACGTCGTCACCTTCACCAATTCGACGGAAACCGAGGAGGAAGAAGCATTGGCGGCGCCGGAGCGTCAAGTACAAGTGGATGGCACAGGTAGCGAAGCGACTGCCATCACGAACGAAAAAGACGGTGGAGACCAAAGTTAGACACAAGTCAAGGGCCAAGCTCAAGCTTAAGCTCCAGTTGCCGGAGCCCAAGCGCAGGATCAAGGTCAATGGCCGCAGTGCCGGCTCAGACAGCAGTCCCAGCAATGGAACTAAAGCCAAGAGACTGCAGCTCCGACAGGAACCGAACAAAGTCGGCGCTCGAGGAGCTATCCCCGTGTTCCAGGCACTCCGGGTGAACACCACACTCGTGTCGCTCTGTCTGGAGCACGCCGCGATCGACGACTCAGCCATGAGTGCTCTCGCCGCAGCACTGAGCGTGAACGCCACGCTCACACACTTGAGTCTGGCAGGCAATCGAATCGGCCCTGCCGGCGCTCGCGACCTTGCGGACGCGCTGGAGGACAGTCCGGACTCCATGCTTCTGGATCTGGACCTGCATGACAACCATCTGGGCTCCCAAGGCGCTCTGGAACTTGGGCGAGCGCTTCGTGAGAACGAGACGCTCGTGCGCTGCGATTTCTCGTGGAATCAGCTCAATTCACAGGCTGCACAGAGCTTGCTGGCCGCTCTGCGTGACAACTTCGTGCTTCGTGAGCTATGTGTGTACGGCCGGGACCTGGCCGGCGATGGCACGCAGTTTCTCGCCAATCTTGACTACGACTGCGCCAAGAGCATCGCCGTAGCGCTACGTCACGTCAACGACAGCTTTGCCATGATCCGTCTGACCAGCGAGCGAGCTGCGCTGCCTATTGAAAAGCTGAAGACGTCGCGATGGGTGGTGCTGCCGGATCGAGAGCTGCTGGAACTTGACGGGTTGGTCATCGCTGGGCTGCTGCCGCGGAATGGCATGCTTTTGTCATTGGATCTGCATGACAATCCTGGGCTGGGGCGTACCGCGGTCCTGGCGCTGCTGACGGCAATCAAATGCTGTCCAACGCTGCAGCATGTAAACTTGCTCAATGTGGGCTTGTTCGAGGAGGCTGGGGAGTCTGTGGGCGAGCTTGTGGCGTCGAACAGCACGCTCGAAACCATCACACTGCACGACACCACGCTGTCCGTTCAGCAACTGCGTGGCAACCAACGCGCAGGCGACGTACCGGAGACGATGGCATTCACCGTGGCATCCGAGCACTTCTTGGACCGTTGGGTGCTTGGCAAATGCTTCGCGTTGAACCGCTTGACCCAGGAACTCAATGGTCTACGACTGGCAACTGTCGCTTCGAAGACGGCGACGATCGTGGCATTGGCAGCGAACGAGAGGGAGCGCAAAGACCTCGTCGAGCTCAACCTCTCCAGCCACGCGCTAGAGCTGCACGAAGTGTTCTTTCTCGGCAAGAAGATGTTCCACCACCTTAATCTCGGGCGCGTGGCGTTCAACAGCTGTTCATTGGACAGCGCGGCCGCTCGCGCTCTTGCTGACGGCGTGCGCAACCACGCGACGTTGCACACGATCGAGCTGGAGAATAACCCGTTGGGGCCTATCGGCGGTCAGGCGATGGCCGAGTGTCTGGGTGCCAGCAGTGCGCTCACCTTCCTCAACTTGAGCTGGACACGGCTGGGCGATGATGGCGCTGTGACCTTCCGTGACGCGTTGGCACGTAACAAGTCCATCCTTCGGTTAGATCTGCGTGGCAATGAGCTGCGTGCCCGCGGGGTTGTGGCCGTGGCGAATGGATTGAGACGGAATGCCACGCTGCGCGAGCTGCATCTGCGCTGGAATTCCGTGTGCCCCGCTGGCGCCGAGGCACTGGCTGTGGCGCTCGATTTCAATCAGAGTTTGCGCGTGCTGGACATTGAGCACCACACCATGGGTCCTCGCGGTGCTGCGGCGTTCGCATCGATGCTCAAGCGGAACAGACAGCTCGAGCAGCTCAACATGGGCGGCACAGACACTACCGACGCGCTGGATGCTGGACCTGGTATCGGCTCCGAGCAAGCACAGCGCATCGCGGCGGCGCTCACAGCTGTCAATCGATCGCTGCGTGTGCTGAACGTGGGTGCGAACCAGATCGACGCAGACGCTGCCGCAAGCTTCGGCGAGCTGTTGAAATTCAACTCGACGCTCACCACACTGGACCTGTCGCGCTCCGGCCTGGATGCCAAGAAGGCGCCACGTTTCTTCGCGTGTTTGACCATGAATACCTCCCTCACGCGACTCAATCTGTCTCGCAATCGCATCGCCAATGACGGTCTTATAGCCTGTATGCGCGCGTTGGAGACGAACCGGTCGCTTCGCGAACTCAATTTGGCCCATAACGCCATCACGGAAGAGCCGTTAGCGGTATTCGTCACCAAATTGCAGGCAGCGAAGCGCTCGATCTCTCCGACGCTCGAATGGCTCTGCCTTTCAGGTAATTCCATGACCCAACGCACACGAACTGCTTTCCTCACCCTGCCACCAACCACCATCGCCATCGAGCTGGAAGACAAGGAAGGCGCACAAGACCAGGAAGGACATGGATAACACTCAAGCGTTACCTGAAACCTGGCGAGGCAATACCTGACCTGGTTCCAGACTCATGCCTCCATCCTACATCAGCATCAACATCCAGCAAACGAAGCTGACCCGGAAAACGACAAGCAAGGATGCAGGAAATGGTGGGGTCATTACCGGAGTGTGGGCTTGGCTCTCTTCACTTACTTGCTTCGTTGTCTTAGAACTCAGTCGAGTTGGCATCCGCAGCAGTCGCGTTCGCGAAAGCGTCATCCAGAGACGAGATATTGGACGGCAATTCGTCCAGTTCTGCCGCATGAGAAGACTTGAGCGCCCAGAAGCCTGGCGGGTAGCCGAAGTTCACGTCGACCTCACGCTCGATCATGACGGCGTCGCCTGTGATGCTGATCATGTTGTACACCTGATTGCGGTACAGTTGGCTGGACTCGATTGGTACGAGTCGGAACGTGAGCATGGCGTTGCCGCCCAAGGAGCGCACATGTGCACGCACGATCGCGATGGCTTCACTGAGGAACAAGTGGTAGAACGCGCCCAGACCTCCGCTCTCCCGCACGGTCCAGCTTTCCTTGATAAAGTGCAGCGTCACACGACCCAGATAGCGGGTCACGTGGGCACCCGGAATGTATGCAAGCGGCGTCAGCTCGATCCATTCGCGGCCACCACCTGCTGACGCTGGGGGCCCACCGCGGCCACCACCTGGAGTGCTGCCGCTATTGGCTCCAATTGCACGAAAATGAGAGAAACTCCGGGTGATCTTCGGCATCTGGATCTGCAATTTGGACGGACTGTTTTTGCCAGAAAGCGCCACATCGTGCACCACCGGCGCGGACGCCATCGAAGCCGATCGATCGCCCCCGGTTGAGGGAATGCCTTCCATTTCCAGCGTCTTAGCGACTTCCGAGAGAAGATTGTCCGTTGGCTCTTCCCAGTTCTTCTCCAAGATGGCCATCCCGCTCAACACCACTTCAAGCTATCCAGCACGACACACAAACGGTCACCCATCAGTCCTCACGTTCTAAGCTGCCTCAAACCTTCGTGGCCATGCGTACCATTGTTTCGGACGCCACCGATGTTCGCGTCTTCAAACCGCAGATGGCACACGGAGCATAGGAGCGCACCTTGAATAGCAAACTGGATACCGAAACAACAGCTCAAAGGTGAGGTTCGGACATCACGAAATCGAAGCAAGTGGAAGGTCTATCAAACCTGGCAAAGAGCTCCTTGAAGACAACTGAAAGCAATTCGTTGAGCCGCGTGTCTCGCATGCGGTCCTCATCCCACTCCACTCGCTTCATGGACACAATCAGGTGCACATTCTCGCCGGGGGTGAAATCTCCAGGGAGCCGGTCCGTGCTGCACATGTAGATTCCCTATCCCAGCAATAGCAGATAACATACATGAGACCAAGCAACGCGCAAGTAATCACCTTCTGGGCCAACTGTAGAGCACGAACCTCTGGCAGTTCCTGCTCGAGGAGCACCGACATGAGATCTTCATCCGTCTCGTCGTCAATTTCCAAGACAAAGGTCTCTTTTGAGTCGCTGAAGCCATCGACGAACGCGTCCTCCTCCTCCGACTCTGAGCTTGATTCGGAAGACGAGCTCAGCGTCTTTGTCTCGTTGTCGAGTGACGCTGCTTGAGACCCTGGAGCCGGTGGCGTACCTACACTGCCAGTAGGTGTGTCGCCTGTTGGTGCAACTGCGCCTTCAACGGTAGGCACATTCTCCACCGACGAAGGGGGCAAGATAGGGATCCCTTCTTCGGCTTCAGGCGGCGGTGGCTGCAGTTGTTTCCGCCGTCCTCGACGCCCTGAAGCGCGAGATTGGGCGGGCTGAAGCGGGGGTCGCTTGGAGCTTTTGCTGGACTCGTCATCAGGCAGAGAGCTACTGAGTTGCTGTTGATTGCGTGCATTGCGACTCCCGCCGTAATATTCGTGCTCGGGCTGCACAATACAGACGCGATCACGATGAAGCTGTATGCGTATAACAAACCATGAAGCGCGTCAATGCATCATGCCTCGCTCAACGAAAAAGTGTAGATAGTGCCCTTCACGTCGTTTCGCGTACCCTGTCCTTGTTGAATGTGCTCAGTTCCTCGATCTGAGCCTGCAGCTGGACAAGCCGTCGGTCTTCTTCGTCTTTGACCTACTCGAACGACCAACAACAGAGTTCATTCGCATTGGATCCACGATATTAGCATTGCTAGGCCGTGTCACCAGCCATATAAGCAAATAATCGCAGGGACGTACATCGATATTTCGCTCAATCCGGAGCGTTGGCGGGGGCGGGAGAGCTGGGAGGTAGAGTCCCGTGCCAGTAATGACGCCAATAATCAACGAGCTGCCAATCTGGATTTGAGAGTCGAACGCAAACACGGCGTTCACGCCGAGCACTTTCATCTTCACGATCAACTGGAAAAATCGCAACGAACAAAACACATCAGTACGTTTCGGTCCCGTTGAAGTAGGTCGCGCAGTGTGACGTACCTGGCGATAGAGTTCGTATTCCAGGAACGGCAGCGCATCCGACACGATGGTTGCGTTCACATCACCAGTCCCTTTCCGGCGCTGGCGACACACCCGAGCTTGTACGAAAGTTCCTTTTCCCATCATGGCAAGACCAGCTGGAGGCTCGATGGATGCGATCAGCATCTCCGGTACCCACTTGTCCCCACATACACCACAGCGCACCATTCGCATGCTACACAGACAGAGTGACAACCGTATGCAGAGGTCAGTGGGGCATGTCATGAATCAGGTCGTGGCTTCCGTTGAATCACTTACTTTGAGAAGGGCGCCAAGGATCTGGAGTAAGGGATGTGACATAATAGGCACGGGGACATCGACACTCGACTTCTCCTAAAGACAGGGCAAGGCAAGGCGATATGTGAGAAACTACGCACGACAAACGAAGCTATCGCAGAATGCGACAGCGGTCCCACCTGCTCTTCGATCTGGCCGCAAAGACGCTTGGCGGATGCGTCATATACGAGAGAGAAGGGCTGCGACGAAGGACAGAGCCAGAAAGCTCCGCCAGTGAAGGGTTGAGCATCGGAGAAGACGCCGAGTGAGACTCGACGTCGTCTCCCGCATCGTAGCTACTGGGCATTTCTCGTCGAGTTGGTCGCTCTCCGAGCGGGTTCTTCATCACAGCGGCAGTTCCACTACGCACACAACCGAAAAATACAAGAGGATCAGTGGGAATAAATGCCCAGTCAGCAAAGAAACACAAAGTAAAGCAGCATCACGACAAGAACACTAGCGTACGAAGCTGAGATCACGCAGACGTCGTCGTGGATGGTGCAGGATTCGGTGTAGCCGATCACAAAGGGACACTGCAGAGACTGCGCATGGGCTCGGATCTACACAGTCAACACAAGGAGTGTAGTTACACACAATCAGCAACAGCCGCCAACACCACGAACGGCAGCGACTAAATCACCTCTTCACGGAGTTCCAGCCACCACGAGTCTCGTGTCTCTTGATCCGCGAGCTTCGTCGCGAGTTTGCCCAGGTACTTCACGGACCGAGCACTGACGATCCCAGCGAGGCGGATCCTCGTTGCGGGATTGAACACTTTCAGAGTGATCAGTTGAACCTCCTGCAGTATTGAAAAGAACGCAAAGTGAGTACAAAGATATCGGTTAGAATCAACGGCATAGACATCATCATTCCAGCCATCAACGAGTGGGACTCACGTCATGAGCCGAGATATTGAACGCCTCGGGAGCCTTCATGGTTTTCAAGACGCGGCGGGAGAAATACCGCGGCGATACGAGCGCTTCCACACTATCGGACGCGCCTGTTGATAGCTCGTCTTTAGCCGTATCGGGGTTTCCTTCGTCTTCGCTGCCGTCTTCGCTTCGTTGCTGAGTACTGCTGTTATTTTCGCCCGAAGGCAGCTCGTTCTTCCCCACCGGCGTGACGTAGCATGCTGTGCCACACGCTCGTGCCACCAACCCGCTATCTCCTTCCACGTCGAAGAACTGCTTATAAGCCAGCACGGCGTTGCCCCCAAGCTCCAGCGCCTTCTTCCCAACCTGTTAAAGCAACAAACCAGCACACGATAGTGAATAAGGCCCATCGCTACTCCACACACACCCATAGTCGTTCGACCTCTGCTTACCAGCGTGACGACCTGCGACGACAGCTTGTAGAGTAACAGTTGGCGGTGCTCGTTGCTACGCCGAGAGGTGCGGAAGCTGTCACTCCAGGAATATTCCGGGTCGGCATGTACTACCAGCTCCTCTACGAAGCCCAACATGCTCTCAATCCGGTACAAACTCGGGTCTAGTGTGGACAATCCGAAGAACTGCACGCCTGCCGAAGACTCACGAAACGGATTCACATCCCCAAAGTACTGCAGCCGGATGACGAGACTCAGCTCGCAACGTACCCCAAGTAGCGTGTCGTATACCGGGAACCAGCCTTGGATTACGTGGCCGTCGCGCATGAGCAGACAGTTGAGGTCCACGTAAACTATACCGATGGTGGCGTCCGTGGTGTATACGTCGTGGTCCATGAGCTTGAACTCGATGGGCTGGCTCTGTAAAACCGAGTCATCGGCCACATCGAAGCGGAACTCCTCGTCCCACTTCGGGTTCAGCGTCTTCTTGGACACGGACGACTTGGCCTCGAAGCTCGCGAACGTGATGCCCACATAGGCATCCGCCAGTTTGCTGGCGCGGTCCACGACGGGCATGTCGCGCGCCTCCACGAGGCGGATCTTGATGGTGCACGGCATCTTTCCCTTCGTTTCCCTTTGGGAAATGCGGACAAGATGCGCGTTCTGTGATTGGATGTAAATGTTGCGGCGTGGTTTAATGTCGTGAACAGTAGTTGCTCGATATGGGCGTATTTTTTGTCAGTGGATTTGATTGGCATCATTATTGGGAGAAGGATGCAGAGCGAAGAGCTGCTGCCGACGATTGCTCTGCTGGCACTGCTGGCTGTAGCAATCTGGAAGGGTGTCAAAGCTACAGGACTGCTCGGCAAGCGCCCGTTCTCGCTAGAGGGCAAGGTGGTGGTGATCACGGGCGCCGGGAGCGGCATCGGGAGGCGACTGGCGCAGAAACTCTTCGCCGAGACGAAGGATGTGACATTGGCGCTGCTGGACATTGACTTGGCGTCACTCAAGAGACTGCAAGCGGAGCTCTTGCAACCTCAAGGCTCGGATCGGCCAAAGTCCGTGCTGGTTTTCCAGTGTGATGTGGCAGATTTACGGTACGATTCGGCCCGGTCGCCTACTTGTGTGCTGGGAAGAGTGAGGCTTGCTCTTGGGGCTTGGACAGCGCAAACGAAGGCTGAGTGCATTGCATATTCTGACAGCGCGACGGAAAGCTGCATCGCGCGTCTGACTACGGCCATCGCACCCAAGCACATCGGGGTGCTGGTGAACAATGCAGGTAAGAAGGTCGCTAGCTGTCCCTGCTTGAACTGCTTTCGTTGTCTCTCTGCTAACTGTTCGAATATCCTGTGCTTATGGCTTTCTCAGGTATTGTGACTGGCCGACCACTGGAAGATCTGACACCTGAGCAAATCCAGAAGACGTTTGCGGTGAACACGTTGGCACACTTCTGGACGGTGAAGGCGGCGCTCCCGTCCATGAAGAAGGCCTCGGAGGCGCTGCTCGTGACCGTGTCGTCCGTAATGGGCATGACCAGCAGCGCCGGACTGACCGACTATTGCGCTAGCAAGGCTGCCGTGAACGCCTTCCACGAAGCATGTTCGTGACTAGAGAGAGATTCAGGATTGCATTCCACCTGACCATATTGGAAGCAAACTGACAGTTCGTGCGCCTTCCCACGCTGCTGCCACAGTGCGATTGGAGCTTTGGCGCGACAACGTCACGTCGATTCGAACGTTGCTGGTGTGTCCCGCCGCCGTGGATACTGGCATGTTCAAGGGAGTTCTAGCTGCGGACGACTGGGCCGTGATGATCGCGCGCATGTTCATCCCAATGCTGTCCGAGTCGGAGGTCGTGGAGGCCATCTATCGCGCCATGAGACGAGGCGATCAGCTGTTGGTGTCTTGTTTCTCTGGCTGGAGAGGGATCGTGCTGTCGTGGGCTCCAGCGTTGTCGCGACTGCTCCCTGTGCCGTTGTACGACCTGGTGGTCCGATTGGGAGGAGGAGTGAACGGCATGGACACCTTCGTTGGCAAGCAGGGCTCGACTGCAGAGACGTCTTCGCCCGAAGATCCGAGGGCATGATGAGCGTTTGCTTTAACTGCTGCGATAGCACTAAGTTCACCGATAGAAGCATCTCAATGGACTGTCAAGTGATGTTGAAGTGCTCCATCAAACTCAGCGAAAATACCGGTGATACCGATATACCGATGCATCTGGTGATCAACGCGTTCACACTTGGATTCTGACCTGGAAGTCATGTCGCTGAGCGCCAAGGAAGAGGTATGCGTCTGCCTCGGTGGCCCCACCCAGCCGCAAGCTGCACTCCGCGCCTTGCCCAGGGCCATGTGGAGGTGGTGACGCTTGCGCCTCTTTCGGTGTCTGTGTGCTGTTGTTAAACCAGGTTTGTATCGTGGATGAGGACAACAATGTGGTCGGCAAGGCCGATCGCGCCGTCATGGTGCGTGCTCACGCTCCCCTCTGCTTCTCTCAATGCCATTCGTTGCTGGACTGCAGCAGTACACTCTACTGCGCTAACGCTGCCTTCATGATGCTGTTGTGTGGCTGTAGCGAGCGTTCAACCTGCCGCACCGCGCGTCCTACATCGTCATCAAGAACTCAAGGTACTGCGCGGCACTCGGCCCCTACAGTCAAGCAGCAGCAAATACAGATCTCTAATGCTCTCCCTCTCTCCCTCTCTCTTTGTATGGAGTAGCGGCAACTACTACGTTCAACGGCGCACAATGATCAAGGACTATTGCCCGGGTATGCTGGATCCGATGACTGGCGGCGTGGTGCAGTTCGGCGAGCCCATGGATCTGAGCGCGGCGCGCGAGGCTGAGGAGGAAATGGGCGTCAAGGACGTGGAGCTGCGCTTTCTGAGCAGCTTCTACTATGGCGACGAGCGCAGCCGCGTGTGGGGCGGACTGTTCGATTGCACCTTCGACGGGCCGCTTGTGCTCCAGGAAGAGGAGGTGGCGGAGGTGCTGGAGATGAGCGCGGATGAAATCCTCAAGCGCCGCGACGAGTTCACCCCCGACGGCATCTTCGCCTTCGAGAAGTACCTCAAGTGCCTCGAATCGGAAGCCGAAGCCGGTTTCTAGGATGTGATCTTAAAAGATCCAACTTCGATTGTGTGAACGGTCTGATTGGTGGATTGAGCATCTGTCCTCGGACTGAAGATCATTTTGATTGAGTGAAAAGCATATTAATGCTCTGAAAACGAATTGAGTTTGATCTGGAATTCGTGCATTTGAATTTTCGAAGGGATGGTGGCAATATGAGCGAGCAGTCTGAGCGACGATCTGCAGGCGGTCGCGCATACGCCGCTACCGCTGCCAGCGCCATGACAATGTGGACACGACTAGGTGCAGCGGTCTCCCAACACACAGCCGCAGATGCTCAAGCTGCGTCGACGGCTCCTGCGGCGCGATCCGGCCACGCGATGACGCTTCTGTCTCCTACAAACAGTCTGCTGGTCTTCGGTGGCGCCGACGGCAAGGTCTTCTTCGAGGACATGTATCTGCTCGAGCCGGCGCAATACGCCGACACAAGCGCTTCGAGGTTCCAGCGAACCTCCAGCAGCAGCGGTAGATCCAACAGCGGGTCGCAACAAGCGGCAGGCGAGGCGCAAGCGCCTGATTCTCTGCGTTGGAAGCGGCTTGTGATCTCGCACGCGGCCGCTCGCGCTCCTTCCGCGCGTTCCCCGCTCTTCTCGCCCGTTAGTAGCAATGCCGCGAGTCTTGGCACGCCGGCAGCTAGCCAGCGGGGGCAGATAGCGACGCTGCTGCATCCTGGTTGCGGCCGGGACTACCATACCATGCACTATGTCCAGTGTTCTTCCGAGGAAGAGCGCGCTCATGGGATGCGTGTGTTGGTCGTGGGCAACGTAGTGGTGGCTACCGACGAGGCGATGATGGATCACGGTGGCGGAGGCACTCAGTCAGAAAGCGGGAGCGCCGGTAATGCGACGCAGACCTTCGACATGCCGAAGTTACGAGTGGAAGAGCTGCGTGTTCGTCAGCCGACGCTGGAGGCTCAGTGGACGACGCGCCGTGTCGACGCTGAGAGCATGTGGAAGCCACGGGCGCGTCATGCACACAGTAGCGTCGTGGTGGGCGGTGAGCAGTTGTTTGTGTTCGGCGGCAAGAACGCCACGTCCTCCACGTTCTTCAACGATCTGTTCTACTATGACGTGCTGCTCAATCAGTGGGTGCAGCCTGCAGGCAACGCCACGGGTCAACCCCCACAGCCTCGAGCGTTCGCCGGTCTGACCGCCAGTGACGACGGGAAGATGCTGTTCCTCTTCGGTGGAACGGACGGCAAACAGGAGTTCGGCTCGCTGTTCGCATACGACGTGGCTCATGCGCGTTGGGATTGCCTTGCGGGAGCGACGCTAGGGGACAAGCCGTTGTGTCGCAGTAGTCACTCGCTCAGCTTCGCGGCTCCACATCATCTCGTGCTTTTCGGTGGCCGACGGCGCGCCGCACGCCAGAACGAACTCTTCCTCTACGATATGGTCAAATGTACGTGGCGACTCGTCCGAGAGAAAGAGGGAGACGGCGTGCACACACGAAGCAGAGGCGAACGACGAACACTGGCAAGTTCAGCTCCTGTTGGACGATCAGCGCACTCCGCAGTGCTGTATCCAGCCCAGTCTGCTGACTCCGTGCAAAAGCTACTGATCTTCGGCGGCTACGCTGGTTCACATCGATGGCTGGACGACTTGTATCTCCTCTCTCTCCCTGATGCTACGCTCGTACAACCGCCGATGTCACGGTCGAGTAGTAGTTCTCGGTCCATCGCAGCCACTCGTACGTCTTGTTGGTGTTTTTTTCTGAGTGTGAGTGGAACTGACTGGACTGCTGTTGTCATTGTGGATAGAACGGGATCGATCCACGTTTTCTTCCAGAAAGAGCGGAGCGTCTAGCACAGCTCATGTTCCCCTATCGGCACCGCAGCAGCCCGCTCCGCTGCTCCAACAACCTCTTCAACAGCCTGCGCAACTGACTCGACCCGTCCAGCCACCTGTAAATCTGGTTCGGCCGCTCCAACAACCATCAAGACCGGTGCAGTCCTTCACACAACGCTCGCAATCGTCTCGACCGCCTCCACAATCTTCACAGTCGGCTCGGCCACTCCGCCAGTTACCACAGCAGCCCTCGCAGCGATCTCAGTCTCCGCAACAGGCTCCTCGAGTGTCTGCGGCCCCCTCGGATTCCTCTGCGAACCAACCCTCACGATCCAATGATCAGCAGCAAGCGATCCCGACCAGTAACGTACTGACGGACATCACGAACCAGTCGACGTCCAGTTCTCAGCAGCAAGTGATGGTGCCTCAAGCGTCAACTGCTACGACTACCTCGGGTGCTGAGGCGCCTTCCCAGAGTGCAGTGACGAAGAACAAGCGTCGTCGACTCGCAAACGACAGCCAGGACAGCAGCAACAGCAACGGCAACAGCAGTCTGGGCAGTGTGGGCAGCGGAGACTTTGCTGCTGCGCAAGTGGGTATCCAGACCACGCTGTTGCAGCTACTTCAACACCAACCACGCCTCGAAGATGGACTTGCGCGCGTATTGGCGATGCTCACGAAGGAACAGACAGCGCGTCAACAGCAAGGCCTGGATCACGAGACGGTGATGCGGCTGCACAGCGAAGAGCAGAGCAAACGACTGGACGCCGCGACCCGACGCAACGAAGCGCTCGAAGGTCGACTGGCCCGCGCGGAGGCTGATAGAGCGGCACTCCATGCGAAGCTCATGGCTCGGGAAACCGAGCTGTACATGCACAAACAAAGCCTCGAGGCCGCGTTGCCTCCTCTGGGTGAACGTGTCCAGGCCATCGAAGCCTCACACATGCAGCAGCTCACTGTGGCCCGGGTCATCGAGTCTAAGATCTCGACTGTCCACGACATCCTGGACGAACTGCGGCATGCGGGCGGCGAAAACACCGAGTCGGACGACTCGCCACACAAGCACCTCGGGTACGCGGCTTTGTATGTGTTTCTACCTTTGGCGGCTAGCTCGAACAGGTCACGGGACGGTTGATCCAGTGTTCCTTTGCCCCGTGACTTGAGCCTGTGTTATATGGCCGCCGCATAGCGAGCGCGAGAGCTCTCGGGCTCTTGGCGCGATCTCCTGATGACTTTGGAGGGCTAGAATTCCCTTCAAGGACAGATACGGATCGTACATTCCCTTGCTGATTGTACTGGAAAGGGGTGGACGGGGAGACTGATGGATCGACTCTATTCGGTGTTTCATGCAGAGGACTGGATGATAGTCGAGCGACCCAGCCGACGCCGTCTCCACCGAAGCCGCTGCTGTATTCTCAACGTGTGGTGCTGACTTTAGAGGAGAAGCTACGGGTGGCAAATGCGGAGAAGGAGGCGCTCGAAGCCCAAGTAAGTTGCTTTACGAGCGAGGAAACCTGCGAACGACCTTGCTCTGTGGATGTGAACTTACCCTAGTGTTGTGCTCTGTGGCGTCTGTTTAGCTCAAGGAAATGACCGAGAAGCTGCAACGGACGGAAGGGAAGGCGGCACAGGCGCGCCAGTTCTTCCTCGCATGGTGTCAGAGCGACAGTCCGCCTTCAGAGTCACTCGCGGCGTTACCAGCTTCGACGCCAATCCTCCCTGCAGTTGCTTCAAGCTCGGCGACACGGTCGACGAGATCCGACGACGCGTGATGCTCTGATCTGTACTTCTGCTTGTCCACACGCTGTCCTCTCTGTTAACTGCCTCTACTAAACAATGACGTTGCGCTGTCTGATCCGAGTCGTGACGGACCCTCAGCCTACGGCGCAGCTGGAGGGAAGTTCATCTCGTTAAGGATCGTGCTCACGGGCCCGGCATGGCCTTCCTGGGACGCGAACGACTCCAGTAGGTTGGACAGCAGGTTGTAGTTCAGATCCAGCGGCTTCTCTGCCGAAGAAGATGAAGAGACGGCCGCAGTTGTCGCCTTCCCGCCCGCTGATGACGTCTCCTCCTCCTCGCCCAGTTCCTCGAAGCGTGCGAAGCTCTCCGCGACCTTGGTGCCCGCCAGCTCCGCCTCCATCTCCGCCATTGCCTGCTCCAGTGCCAGGTCTTCTCCGTCAACTCCCTCCTCTTCTGCTTCATCGTCGCTATCACTATCGCTGGGCTCATCTTCGTCCATGTAGTGTTGACCCCAAGGCGCATCAAGACCCGCGGCCTTGCCACCGCTCGATCCGTGGTCATTCAAGATGTCCATGAACGAGCTCATGTCGAACTGAACAGGCTCGGCGCCTTCTACGCCGTCGACTCCTGAGACCCCGTCCACGAACTTCCCGAACATGGCGGCCATGTTCTGCAGCTCATCAGCACCACCCGGCCCATTCCCGGCAGCTCCAGCCATTGCCGCACGTTGAAGCTGACTTTCCAAGGTATCCGGATGCACGTAGAGCCAGGAATCATCGTCATCCGGCTCGATCGGTCGTCTTAATGGCTCAAGAACGACGTCTTGCTGCAGCAAGTCGTCGATCAGTTGCTTCCACGGCCGTCCCAATTGATCTTCGCTATCGCCGGCACGCAGCAATTCGAGACCACACGTGAGTTTGACGCCTAGATCGGCTGCCTGAGCGTCCGGATGCCGATTCTCCTCGTCGCTTTGAGCCACTTGTAGCACGCGGAACGGCGAATCTCGACGTGTGAAGAACGGCTTGGGCGGGAAGAACTCCTGCTGCTTGAGCTGGGCGAACATGGCGCGTGAAAACGTCACCATTTGCTCCACCACCTCGTTCTCCTCTCCCTTCTGGTTAGCAGGCATGAACGTCGACATCTTGCTGCATACAAACCCTGCATGTTTCGGCTCGCGATAGTAGAAGGCTTCAACAGCAGGACCCACGAGAGCCGGTTGTCGCGCGAGGACTCGAGCCGCCTTAACCGGCAATAGACAGCGGACACGGTGCCGGTTCTCACGTAGATACGCAGGCACTTCTCCCAGTTTGCGCTGGATCAGTTGTTGTACGGCTTTGCTTGCTTTCGTGGAGGTAGCTGGATCCTGGACCAATCGCAAGGCGTCTTCGTCGAAGAGCTCCTCGTGTTTCCCGCTGATCCCAGTGGCTTCTGAGTCCGCGGGCGGCGCGATATGAAGCTCACCGCGCTCTACGAACACGCGGCGGTCACTGGCGTCCGGTGTGACCCAATCGGGCAGCGCTTCGGCGCTCTCAATGAGCAGGAACTCGCCGTCCGAGTCCGCGAGTCGAGCGACCACGCCCGGGAACTGGCGTGTGAGCTCGAAGACCAGTGCTGCCACCACCCACTCGTCCTGGATAGCGTCGCCCACGCTCGTGCGTCCGGACAGATAGTAGCGCCCACTTCCCGCCTCGTCAGCTAGCGGTCGATGAGCCGCTGTTACCTGCAGATGGAAGCGATGCTTGTGCCACAAGAAGCCGCGCGTCTGTTGCTCCGCGAGCGCCAGAAACGCCGCGCATTGCTGCTCCGCCGCCGCGAGAGCCTGATCGTCCGTCTGATGCACGGCTACAGGTGGCAGGAAGAAGCAGTAGCGCGCCTCATTCTCCTCTACAGCCGGCGGCGGGAAGAGCGGGGCGGAAGGAAGTGGCTCCATCTTGGATCAAACTGTAAAATGGTGCTCATTATTGATTGGCTTCGAATAGTGGGCTGCTAACGCAGGGTTCTGTCGGATACGGTACTCGTTTTGAAATCGTTTAATTAGTGGACGGTGGCGGGATTGAAACGGACGCAATAGTACGCCCAGCTTCAAGTAGGACGACGCGCGTCCGATGTACATCTACTCTGACAGCTTCATCCTCGTCCGCTCGATAACGAATTGGGTGCATGGCTGGATGAAGAATGGGTGGCGCACTGTGAACGGGGGTCCCGTGAAGAACGCCGATCTGACACAGCGGCTTTTGGGGGCGAGTCGCGGACGGCGCGTCATCTGGCGACACGTCAAGGCGCACACGAACAACCAGGACTGGGAGTCGAAGTGGAACAAAGTGGCGGATGAGGCGGCGCGGAAGGCCGCGCGTGGCGACTAGCTGAGCTCTGGAGGTGGCGTGAAGTGTGTAGTTGCATGCGGTGAGTTATTGCTTCATTGTCGATGTTGGTGGGCATTGGTGATGCATATTGCAGGCTCCTGAGTCAATCCTGCCCGTTGAGCAGGTGATGCAATGTTCTGAATGGATACGTTGCAGAACCGTTTCTAATGCCAAGGTAGAGGTTTATATACATCGAAAGGCTTACGAAGTCTGCGCTTCCTTTACAATATGCAAAGCAACTTCAACATAACTTGATTTTTAAGTTTAATCACAGGCTTATGTCGAAACATAGTTCTGCAACCTGCGTTGACAACCAGCAAGAAGCAAGAATGGGCGCCGACAGCAGCAGCGAAGAGGCGAGCGGCACGTGGTTCTACACGGTGGCGGTGGGTCGCCGGACGGGGGTCTACTCAATCTGGCTGGACGCAGCTGCTCAGGTGTGCGGCTACCCTGGATTCAAGCTGAAGACGCTCCGCGACTACAGTGAAGCTCTGGCCTTCGTAAAGGAAAACCAACTCGAAGGTCAGGAGGAAGAGCACGAGATTACCTTCGGAGAGACTGAGGCAGGAGCAGATCCAGGTCCGGAGCATCCTGAATCGTTGGTGACCTTCTGCGACGGCAGCGTGCTGGGCTTCGGCCAGCCCTTTTGTAATGGAGGAGCTGCCTACGCCTGCATCTTCCCGCACCGCCGCGAGTGGGACGAGGTCGCGTCCGTCGCTGGCTCGGAAGTGACCAACACCCACGTGGAGTATCTGGCGGCTGTGGCAGCCATGGAGCGTGCCAATTATGAAGACCCATCGGGAGAAGACGTGCTGTTCATCTTCTCCGACAGTTTGGTGTTGATTGATTGCATGACCAGTTGGGTATCCAAGTGGCAGAGCAACGGGTGGCGGACAGCGAAGGGCAGGGCGGTGAAGAACCGCGAGACTATCGAGCGCCTTGTGAATGCTCAGGGTGGCCGTCGAGTGCTGTGGCGCCATGTGAAGGCGCATACCGCCGCTGAGGACTGGGCGTCGCACTGGAACAGCGTCGCGGACACGGAAGCACGTGGGACTGCTGGGACGAATGCAAGTTGCCTGTAGCTCCAAGGACCCGTGCTGTATCTCGCTTATGCCTT
>MBAC02006436.1:0-19577 GCA_001712635.2 Nothophytophthora sp. Chile5
ACACAGAAGTTACACTCGACTGGCACATTGCCTCCGCACGCGGAGCATGCACGGTGAGACGTGACGCCACGTGTGCGCTCACTCTGTCGATCGGACGCTTCTCTTGTTTCAGCAATGGCGTCGGTGCTTTTCGAATCCGTCGCTGCTGTTGACTTCTCCTTTGCCGAGGTGGCAACCGTCTCGCCGACATCGACCTCCAACGACGCGGAAAATCTGTGTTCCTGGGACTCAGGCGGCGTGCACGCTGGGGCAGTCGAGCTTGTACTTCCGCTGACGTCGTCTTCTTCAACGAGGGACCTCTGCTCAGCACCAGTCGGGTCAACTTTTAAATCGACTTCTCCGACTGAGGTTTTCGCTTGTGCTGCGTTCAAGAGCTGCATGACCCTCGACAATGCTTGCGGTGACGCTGAGGAACACAGTTGCTCGATGAGTTCTCGCTGCTTGGCGCTGGAAGTCGACGCACTGTCGCGATACTTTTCTGCATCAGCCCACAGCTTCAGCTTTGCAGTGACGACCTCGATCTGTGGACGCAGGGACGGTAGTGGCGCTGCCATCTTCTGAATAAACGCCCACTGCTCAGCCGTGAAGCGATCGCTTGGCTTCGGGAGGACCATTCCACGCTTCAAATGGTATCGCACTGAGGCATCACACAGCGACCCCCAAGGAAAGTCCTCGGTCACCGCTTCAACGATGCACATCGCGAAGGAGTACACGTCTGCTTGAAAACTGGACGCAGCGCCGGAAATCACAATTTCGGGTGCTTTCCACCGGATTGCGCCGACTGCTTTGGCTGGTAAAGGGACTTTCGAGATTGTTCGCATCTCGCTGAGGCCGAAGTCGGTCAGCATCACAGCACTGTCAGCTCCTACCAGAATATTGTCACACTTGAGGTCACTGTGGATTACGTTTCGATCACGCAGATATTGAAGCCCCAGCGACACCTGGTACAACATCTGCCACATGCGTGGGCGACCTCCACGAGATCGGAACAAGAAATCTCTCAGCGTCCCGTTCGACGCCAGTTGACTGACGAAAAATGGCGACCCCACGTGACACGCACCAAGCAGCCGGACGATGTTGGGGTGATTGAGCTCGCTCCAAATGGAGGCTTCCTTGATGAACGCCGTCCTCCCAGTGACGCCACTCATGGTGGTTAACAGGCGCTTGACCACGACCTCCGTGCCCTGCCAAGTGCCGTGGTAAACTTCACCAAAGCCCCCCTTTCCGAAAGAGTGACCAACGCACTCGACTTCGTACGGAGGCAGAAACCACGTTGGAACAGCGGGGTCGTCAGCCTTTCCGCCTCGTAAGTCTGCAACCAGACGACACAAAGCGGCGAAGGTTTCCCGCCTGCTGACGTCGAGTGTGCGTCGAGATTCGTACTGCAGCAACACGAGCGCTTCCACCCGTGCGTCGTCGTCTTTCAACTCTTCTGCCACAGAACGCTTGGACTGACAGAACCTGGTCCACATCTCGTCTTGCCGCTGTCGATCAGCTGTCCATGCTGCTTTCCAGGAGTCACTTGTCGTTGAGACACATCGCAACAGACCTAGTTCCGCCACGACTAAGTCCAGCTCCTCGTGAAACACTCGAGTCTGGTCGGCGATTCTACGACTGCAGACCAGCCGCAACACAAGGTGCTGGTGGGCGTACTTCGTCAGGAACTGCTCATAGCGGTAGACCACGGAGCGATACCGCTCTACAAGTGGATGCTCGATGGGAGACTCGTTCTTGTTCAGCTCGTTGTGGAAGTCCAGTACTCGGGTCACCACACGCCCACACAAGGTCCTGGCCTCGCCCATAGCAGCACACAGCGACTTCACGTTTTGCAAAACGTGAACCATCACGTCGTCGTGTCCACTTGTACAATCAATCTTAGGCAGATCTGGGTCTGGCTTGGTAATGAAGGCACTGTCGAGCGACGTACTGGGGCTTCGCGGCAGACGACGACGCCTCCGCAGTGCCAGACAACATGTGCCTACGAAAAAGAAAAGAACGAGCATTAGTGCAGCCGGCGCGTCGATCTTCCAATCGGTATGCGCCAGTTCGACTGCCGCGGATCTGGATGCATCGATATACTCCGCCGGAGTTTCCGACAGCAAGCACTCATTCTGCCCGTAACCACAGCAAGTCTCCTGCTCGGCGTTGACTTCAACCCCAGGCGAGCTGCCAGCAATGTTTGAGCACGTATCAGTTTCCGACAGCACAGGCTCGTGCTCGGCTGTCCCTGGCTTTGAAGAGAGGGCCGCCTTATCTTCAGCTCTCGAATCATCTGTGCTGGAAAAGTCAAATTTGGCTCGGCATTCCGTGTCTTCATCATCTGCTCGTTGGTCCACGATGCTAGCATCAATCGCTGCAAGTGGTTCCAGACCAATAGCGTCCACATTCTTGCCTGGCGTTGACGATGCACGATCATGCGCTCCGGAATACGTCGGATCGCCTTCTAACTTCGCGTCAGGCGGCATCAAATAGGCGAGCTCTTCGCCACCGCATTCATCATACTGTTCCGCAACAGTGTCTTCTATCGTGACTTGAGTTTCATTAGGCTGCTGAGATCGGATGCGTGGCCAAAGTGATGACCACAAGTATATCCGGAAGAGTACTGCTGCTCCCGCCAATAGCATCGGTTGTGTAACTGGGCCCGTCCATACGTGCCCCATAGCTGCGAGGCCGAAAAATGCGAGCCAGCACCAGTTCAACACCAGGGAGACAAAGATTGCGACCCGCCTCCATTTCAGAAACAGGAAAGCAATGAAGGCAAATTCCCCCCAGCGCCAGTGTGGAAGCTGGAGTAAACCCATTGCCATCAACGAGAGCACACAGTCTACAATCCACCCCCAGCGCCAGTGCCGTCCTTCACGATCCAGAACAAACGCCCCACTTTCAAGTGCCGGCCAGATATCGGTACCCCACCAGTCCTCCTCTTCAATGCTGCCTATGGCGGACATATATTCACACAGAGCGAGAGCCAGCACGGGGACGAAGATTGACATGCGTAGCCGCCCTTGTACGCTCGAATCGCTCACAACACCTGCACACCAAAACCACAAACAAATGAAGTGAACAAATTGTCATCCAAACAAGGAAACGCAAGCCAATGAGTGTACCTTTCGATGGGGTAGAGGCTCCAGTTAAGAGCAACATTGTCAGATCCAGTACGCTGCGAATTAGGAAGACCCACATACTGACTTGCGTCATGTCCAGAATGTACGACGTGATCATAACCCACGTTGACGGAGCGAACCACCACGACCCGTCGAATGCGTGCCCTAGTTCCAGTACGCCATCACGAAACGTGCACGTTACCGCGGGAACTTCAAGCAACCAGACAGATAACGCGAGCGTGGTGAACCAGCGGCCATTTTCGGGCATTTCCCTCGAGAGCTGGACTACCCAGGCCTCAGTATCCATGAACCAAAGCCGTGCCAAGCTAACACACACGCCCACTCCGAGAAGAACGCCAAAGGCAATAGATGTATGAAGGCGCCTGTGAAGCTCACCCATTCCGCCGAAACACGTGACTAGCGGTGACTCGAGACCGATGGACTGCACGAGGGGCGCGACGAGGAGTTTCTCGGCAACCCAGCGACACGCAGACACTAGTGTGAAGGAGACGATGAGCCGCGCCAGTTCGTAGTGCAGTGTGCACTCCGTCACAAAGCACGGCATCGTGCTTCTTGGTGTGTTCCTTCCTGCAGTCTGTTGCCTCGAGCGAGAAATGGGAAGAAGGTGGCATTTCAGATCCACTGAACACTCGTTGTTGTGGAAACCCGATGTAATAGGTCGAAAAGAAGCGCTTTGAGATGAAAGCGCCCAGTTGTAGCGAATCAAACTTGGATGAAGGTTTGCTCTGAACCCACGACTAACGTTAACCCTTATCCTCGCGTCCTTTCACGAAGATACTATACCGGTATCCACATCCAAGATACCGGTATATATTTAGGTCGGAGGTCCCTGGAGGACCTCCATTGCCCCTCGTCCATCGGGACTGAGGCAGCGAGCCGATGACGCAAACTTCGAAGGTATAAGCGCATTTTGTTGCGGTCAATAGCTGCAATGCCCTTTGGAGACTGCGGCGATGGGGGCAAGAGCTTCTGGTGGAATTCCTGGACCACTCACTCATTAACATGCAAGGAGGTTGGCGGCAGCTCCTGGCGTCCATCATGGTCGGCACGAAGAAATAAATGCGAGAAACGAAACAGGTGAGTCACTAGTAGGAGGAGTGGACGCCTCTGACCAAGCAGCAGAGCGCACACCCTTCAACTATCAGCACAACAATCGCGAGGTCATGACCGCTTGGAACATGAATATCAAAGTGACAATATCGAGAATCGTCAAATGAGAGGATTACTCCAATCGATGTAGATACATGGATACCAAGCATGCATACAGGCGCCCACTAGCACCGTCAAAACCAGAAAAGCCTGGAAAGCTATCAATTGATAGTCTGGATCGGCTTCAAATGTAAGGCCTCAAAGCCGAGACGGCAATGATGACCATCGAGCTCCCAAAGCCATCAATGTGCGGTGTCGTGCGCTTGACACTGAAGCTGGTTGAGCAACGGCGAAGCATCGACATCAAGCAGTCCTAACATGACCGCTCGAATGCGCTGATTGGTTTCCGACCACCTGGTGCTCCATTCGCGATGACGCCGAGCCAGCCACTCGAGACGAAGCTACCGACCGCCTCAAGTTGTTTACTCGCAATCTGTCCCACTCCATTTCTCGTGATAGCTGCCAGCGTCTTGCTGCCATATCTCTGTATTGAAAGCGACGAGCTTGTCGGCAAGCAACACTCGAACGCAGTAGCTGGGCTGGATAGTAGCGTTCAAACCAAGTCAGGAGGCCCCGCTGCGCACCAGGCGCTGTATTCTTACTACAGCCCCTCCGTGCGTTCTTGGTGAAGGAACAGCACAACATCAAAGTGGTCCGAGGCTGCTGCACGATCCATCGCGCGAGTTGTGCACCCCTCGTGTCGGTTTAGGTGCAGCCCGCGCACCAGTTTCAGATCCCCCCTCTCTGCTGCAACATCCATAGCGTGAAATGGCTGCATGAGCGCCAATCGGCAGACTACACTCAGCACCAGCGAGCGCGGTAGCCAAGGACCCACTTGGATATGGTGCCGAGGCAACGAACGATGCTGCCGCAGGGGGTCATCTCCCTGTGGTACAATGGCTCCATGAAAATCACACAGAGGGTTGTACGATCGAAGCGATGAGTAGATCTGCCGCTAAGGGACACCTCGAGGTCGTTCAGTGGCTGAGTACTCATCGATCTGATGGTTGCACCGTCGCCGCGATGAATAATGCAGCGAGAAATGGGCATTTAGTGGTCGTGCAGTGGCTGCGCGCTAATCGTCCCGAGGGTTGCACCATACATGCGATGAATGGCACAGCACGGTTCGGACACCTGGAGGTTGTCCAGTGGCTGCATACTCTCGAGATGGCCATTGGCTGCAGCTTTGTCTAACGAGTCGAACGCGGGAGCTCCGAGATTTCGTTCATGCAGCCACTGAATCATATTCAGTCGGCCATTCTGAGCAGTCTCGTGCACAGCATCTCCCACGTAAACGTTCCTTTGGTAATCACGCCAAAGCTACTGCATGAGTTTGAAATGGCCGCCAGCTGCCACTTTCTCCATATCAACTTGTATCGTCGTCGTCATCTTGTCGCCAGTTAGAAACGACTCCAGAATGGCACGCTGGCCAGTCTCAGCCGCCACACCGACAACCAAACGAATGACGTGCATGACCTCTGTATCCGGAGTTAAACTGTCCTTCAGCTGCTGGATGCTCCACTGCACCATCCTCAAATTCCCATTTCGCGCTGCTGCCACTGGCCACTTCTCTTTTGTCGCTTCTCCTGCCGAAGAAGGCACGTTTTACTTTAGCCACACGGCCACGTCTGTATGGTTGGCCTTTAGAGCTTTCTCCACCCCATCACCCCCTCCAGCCAACAGGCACTGTATAATCTCCAGGCAGCCAAGCCTAGCAGCCTCGCCGACGGTCCGAGACGGCACTTGACATCCGCGAAAGTGCTCCAGGAGTCACTACCACCCGCAGATTCCCAGAGGTCACGGCCTCAGGCAAGCCGATCAAAATCTGCCACTGCCGGTACATGGGGTCTCTTCGTGAGCTGTCCACGGGTTCTTGGGAGTCGCTTGACATGACCCGCTGCACTAGATACAGCGACGAGGCGAAAAGTCAAGGAAATCACTGAGACTGCACACAACGTGCGCCAACGCAGCCACTCGTGGTCGCTCCCGACAGACGACGACCACACACATCAACGGAGGAGGGAGCTCACCGCCGTGAGCCATCGAGCAATAACGGCGTCGATCGCTGTTCTTCTTCGGCAGCACCTGCTCTGCATCGGCACCCCATGAGCCTGAGTTTTTTCAAGCGAAAGCACAAATGGTAGTTCCGCGGACGGTCTGACGCAAATTGCTCTTAAGTTGCCGACTTTTCCGACCGATGCTCAGTCATACGAGGGGCGCGACGATGAGTGTCGCGCTGGTTGAGCTGTATGCGTACACCACTGAAAATGCCTTTTTGCATCCGATCATTTGTTACGAACACCGCAACGCGGGCATTGCCTCACTCTGATTCGTGGTAAATGCGTCGTCGGCGGGCTTTTTTTCGCAAATCAAATCTTACAATACTGACCTAATGTAAGGTGGGTTCGACCTCGCTTACACAAGTTCTACCTCCAATTCTCGCCTATATTAGGCAACCGTTGGGGTCCGTTCAGGTCGGCGCCAAAGCTGTTCTTTTGCTTGGCGGACGCGGCGACGTCCTAGCACGACGCAGCGGCGATAGAGGCGACTTGTGCGCGTGCTCCTGCGGTCTGTGGGCGGCCTCTAGCGACAAGGAAACATGCAGCTCGCGTGCCTTGCGTGTGGTCAGGCGTTAAGTGTGGCGCTCGCGGCGGAAGCGCCATATTGCGTCCAGCAGAACGCGCGGTCTGAAACCGATCTGAGGTCCCTGACCGGCGCGGGAAAAGCGCGTTTGGCTGCCCAAGACGCGGTGGATGCGCGTGAAACATGCAAGACAAACGACCATGAGTCAGTGGGGGAGGAAGAGGTCTCGCGCTGTTCCGTGTGTGCGGGATTGTACCACACGCCGTGTCTGGAACGAAGGGACGAAGCGATCAACGCGGTCTTTGCGTGCGGGAATTGCGTGTCTAAGACGACGGTAACGACCCGTCAGAATACTCTTGGAACTCATAAAGCCGCCAGAGCTGCTGAGCTGCCACTGCTGGTGCCGGTGCCGGCGTTGCCGTACTTGCGGCGTGGAAATGCGTCGAAAGTGTCGATGAATGTGACGGTTGAGGGCGAAGAAGCGTTGGCAGGTAGCGATAGCGACGATGGGATCCTGCACGGGGATGTGGACATGAACTGGTGCGTGTTCTCGATCGATGTGGAGGTGTGCACATCGTGTCGACAGGTGGAGATCGGCGCGTCGGATCGAGGAAGATGTGCGACTTGCAGCGGACCGCGACTGCACCAGCGTTGTATACAGCGGCAAGAGGCGGCAGGTGCAGCAGCGACGGACACGGTGATGGAAAGTGAGAGCTCTGGTCGCAAACGCCGTCGTTCACCATCGGATATTGCTGCTAGCGACAGTAGCGTCAGTTCAAGATCGTGCGCGACGTGTCTTTTAGACCCTAGCAAGACGGATCAGGCGATCGCAGGACTGCAAACCAATGGCTCGATTGAGACCCGGACGATTGCGTTGCTAGTGCGAGACCAGACAGACGTGGCGCAATGGTGGGAGACGTGTCGTGTCTGCAGCGGTCGATTCTGCTTGCATGAGTTCTGCGACCCTCAGGCTACTGACACCAATTTGGACGAGATCATGGCGAAGGCGCCGCTGGCAGGCGACGATGCAAGTGGTTGGTGCTGCGGCCATTGTACAGACTCACAAGTGGCGGCTCGCGATCCAATGACTACTGCTTTGGTAGCCTCAGCAACAGAGGCTGGTTTTGGTGAGGAGCTCATGACGGTGCTGATTTGTGACGGATGCGAGCGTGAGGTTGACATGGCAACACTGGACCCGCCACTCATTTACATCCCCGAGGGCGACTGGTTCTGTCAGGCTTGTGCTATGAAGACGAAGGCAATGGCGGTCCCAAAACGCGACAAGGATACTCTGATGGCTGTGGTGATGACGAAAGCAGCTAGAACTGGTGCTTTTGGTGGCGTTGGTGCTCTCATGGCGTCGCCAGCAACGACGACATCGGATTCGACGACGATCTCAAAGAAGCCGATGGAGGTGGTGACGGTTCTGATCTGCGATGGGTGCGACGGCGAGTTCGACTTTGCCAGCATCACCCCATCGCTTAAAAGCGTCCCGGAAGGCGACTGGTTTTGCGACAAGTGCATCGTGGCGTACTCAGCTTTGACAACCGCCCAGCAACAAGGGGAGAGAAATGTCGTCGCCATTAGTCCAGGTCTACAAGATGGAACTGCTCAACAACCAGGGGCCACACTGCCTGCTGCTCTCGGAGCTGATGCACCACTGGCGCCGTTGGTGCCCGTAACGCTGCTGATATGCGACAGTTGCGAAGGCGAGTTTGACATGAGTGTGTTGGACCCGCCACTTACCGAGGTCCCAAGCGGCGACTGGTATTGCCCACCGTGCGCAACCATCCGGAATGTCAAGAGGCCCAGCAAGACCCGACGCCGTCGTACCAAGATTGGCACGGGCAAGAAAGTGAGACGCGTGAAAAGTCTACAAGCGGTTGGTGGTCCCTCCTCTGTCACTCCGGTTCAAAACGCTGCGCTTCCCGTGGGTGTCGTCCAAGAGGTAGTCGTTACGATTTTGATTTGCGACGGCTGTGAGGGCGAATTCGACCCTTTGGCGCTGAATCCCCCGGTGCTGGCCATTCCGGAAGGCGAGTGGTTCTGTTCAACATGTGCAGCTCATCAAGCACTACCAGGTTTGAATGGAGCAGCTGTCGGCCAGGCGAAAGCTGCTGTTGATGCTGAGCTGTCAATAAGCGGTGAAAGGGCGCAGACGTGTGTGGGTTGCGATATGAAATTCCAGGCCGGAACGGCTGCAGCAGATCAGCTCCGTCGGCCAAGTGAAAGCGTGGATGGCGTGCTGCTTTGTGAAGCATGTCGCAATCTCCAGGTTGGCTATACGCGTCGAAGATCCACGTCATCAATGACTTCTAGCCAAGCGAACGGTGGAGATATCGAGTCGGCAAGCAGAAAGCGCAGGCGATCGGGCGAATCAAGTCGAAATCGGAAGAACTCGAAGAAGAACAAGAAGAACTCTAGCGAGCCGGCACTGACGGGTGATGAAGCGGATCACGAGGATCAGTTGAACCACGCGCCCATCAATGGCGAAGCATTCCCACGGTTGATTTTACCTCAGGCGGTAACTATTGTGGCCACTTCGACAGGTCTTCGGAATGGACTTGAAGGGGGGAAGGCTGGCAGTGGGTGGCATTACACGAACCCAACGGTGATACATGGCGACTCCGACGATGACGTCTCGACTGGCGACCTCGAGGACGAGGATGAGGACGACGACGTGATTCGCATCATTTGCGACATCTGCTTTCATGAATTCAAGATGGCTGACGTACTAGGAGGTGACGCGAAAGAGGTTCCAGTGCGTCCATGGTATTGCAAGCCTTGCCTAAAAACACTGAAGCGCAATCGCAAGAAGAAGCAGCGGTTCTCAAAGCAGATGCTGCTGGAGATGCAGGTCTACGGCCGTCTACTACGCCCCACGGCTGCAAAAGTGGTGGATACTGACGCGGCCGCTCGACGCGGGAAGCCACCGAACTCACGCGAGGAGCGACGCAAGATGTACGAGCTGATCGGCAAGAGCGTGGGCGTGTTCTTGCAGTGGGACAAGCAGTGGGTCATGGGACGCGTCATGACTTTCCACGCCACACACCCAGCGATGCACCACACTGTGCGCTTTGACGACGGAGTCGTCGCTTCCCTGCCGTTGTATACATTCCCACTGGTCGTGGGGACACGGACGATGCTGTACGTCAAGGTATCAGCACTGCAGAACCGGTGGTGGCCTGCGCAGGTCCTTCGACTCAACGCATTGGCTCGGAAAGTACTGGTGCCTACATCTGAGGAGGAGACCGCGGCGCGCGTGAACTTCCGACTCGTGCGCATCTTCGCGAGTGATGACGGGCGTGCGGAGACGGCGCATAACGTGTCGTGTTGGGTGCCCAAGTACCTCTGCCGCAGTATGAAGCGCTTTGAGTTGCCCGCTCCGACGGAGTCGATGACTGTGGAGACGGAAGCTGCTGAGCTGCTGAGCAAAGCGTTGGCAAAGTCGGTGAAACGTGCCGAAGACGAGACGCAGGTTGAGACAGATGTGCTGGACCGCGTTTTCCAGCAGTTACTCACCAGGTTCCGCCGGACAACGGCGGCATCAGACCGGTCCACCACGGAAGAAGGAGCGGCAAATGGTGACCAAGTGACGGAAGGTGGACAACCCCGTCGAAGTCGACGCTGGATACAAATCGCCGAAGCGTTCGTGGGGAAAACTATCGCGGTGACAGCAGTGCGGTCAAGAGACCTCGGACTATCACCGGGTTCCTTCGAGGTGAAGAGTTTTGACAAAAAATCGGGGACTCACGCCGTTCAGAATCACGATGATGGAGATGCAGAGACCACTGTGGATCTTATGGGTGGTAGTGACAAGGTTGTGTATCACCTGAAAGATCCCTGCGCGTTCAGTGAGCTGGCGATCATGCTGGAATTGAGCGGATCTGATGCTCGTGGCGGCGGCGTGGGCGACTTCCATTCGAAGGAGTTGCTGGAGAAGGCCATCGTCCAAGAGACCGGGATGCAAGGCGACAAGGGCGTCTTGTCCTCGTCCGCAGTCAACGGAGAGAATGCTGAAGGAGAAACAGTCGTGAAGAATACGTGCAGTCACTGTTTGCTGGGACCTGCAGAGATCCGTGAGAGTGCAGTCGACGCCAATGATGCAGCAGGTGAAGAACAACTGGAAGAAGAGGAACTGGTGGTGTGTGCAAAATGCGATCGGCGATACCACGCCACTTGCTGCGACCCTCCGTACGCTCCGATCTCGCTCGTTAACCCGGAGGACGGCGAAGTGCTGGTCTCCGACCTGAAGATGCCGTTTGTATGCAGCGAGTGTACGTCATGCGTAGGCTGTCACCGCCAGCGCCAGCAAGAAGAGTCGACGTCGTCGGATGAGCAACAGGAAGAGAGGGACGAACCGGAGACCAAGAGGAGGCGGACGAGCAAGACGACAGTGGAGCCTGAGCAGCGGTGGGCTCAATGGCGACTTCCATTACAAGCCGCAGCTCTCTGCAGGAATTGCGTTCCATTTTATGAGACAAAGCGGTTCTGCGCGGTGTGTCACCTCGTGCTAGACGACGAGGCGTTGGCTACTAGCGTGGAACTGCTGACGTGTTCAACTTGCGACCATTGGGTGCATGCGGACTGCGAGCCAGACCCGAATCCAACGTTCCACGCGTTCAAGAGCAATGCTGACTTCGCATTGGACGTCATCGCAGACGTACCTGACATCTCATTGAATCCGTCGCGAACAGGCGACAACATGGAAGTGACGGACGACTCGTCAGCAGCAACTGGCGATGGTGACAACGAGTCAATCGCCAGCCTGAAGACCCCAATTGGTAGTCGAAGCCCATCGGAAGACCGGGAGATTCTGCCCAATGACAGGAGTTATACCGGAAAAGACGACGGTGGCTTCAAACCGGCCAAGAAAGTGGACGAGGCGTTCGCTTATGGGCTTCGATTCACGGCTACGTACGACCCGAAGGCATTGCATAAGTACGAATGTCTGACCTGTCGCAAGCTCCGGATGCTTCACGTGTTGCAACGACTGGTGAATGAGGACAAGATCGATCTGTTTAAAGAGCCCGTGACCAAGGTCATCGCTCCCACGTACTTCGACGTGATCAAGGCGCCCATGGACCTGAGTACCATGCAGCAGAAGATTTTGGCTGGTGAGTACAGCAGCGTGAACTTCCGTGAGTTCCGCGACGACTTCGAGCTCATGTGTCTGAACGCAGTCACGTTCAACTCGAAGGAGCGCGATTTCTTGATCTGGCGCGAGGCTTGGCGGTTCTACGGCCAAGGGCAGAAGATTTTCCGGCAGACGGCGCCCAAATCGCGTATGAAGCAGCGTGGTGGCCGCCATTACGACGCATTGTTGGTCGCTGCCAAGCGACAATTGCCCAATAACTCGGCGATTGTGGGCAAGACACAAGTTAACGGCGTTGATTCCGAGTCGTGGCTGAATGGCGGCGATGACGGGGAGAATAATGATGAAGAGGACGAAGAGGAAGAAGGCGAGGCTGGCTCGGAGGCTGGAGACGCGGAGCACAGTAAAGCAGCGCTTGATGAAGCCGGCACCACCCAATCGACGGCCTCAACTGGGTCGCTGACGTCAGCTGAGATGATGTCAACGAATGGCGGTGATGCCAATCCCACGACGACGGAGTCAGCAAGTCTAGGCGAGGCCAGTAGTGACTTGGTTCCGACCGGCTCGACGGCAGGCACGACTCTACCTTCGGTTTCCACGGCGCTAGCAGTCGCAGTGGATCGTCGGATGCTTGTGAGAGATGTAATTGTGCTGCAAACGGAGCTCAGCGCTACCGGCAAGCCTGGTTCACGAATTCCGCTTTTCAAGATCACGCAGACACGCACGTCGGCTCATACCTACTGCTGGCTGGACATGTGCGTGGTATGCGGCAGTGCTGGCCTGAAGACTGATTTGATCTTTTGTGTGGACTGCGGTGAAGGCTTCCACTCGTTCTGTGTGCCTGGCATGAGCACTGCTCGGCTAGAAGATAGCGATCAACTCCAGGCGTATTGGCGGTGTCCAAACTGCAAGATGTGCGAGATCTGCGGTCAGCCAGGAACCTGTAGTGCAACAGCGATTGCGTCGAAAGACGTGCCCGCTACCGCCGGAAACGTGGATAGCGCAGGCTCCAACGGACAGGAGAAGGGAGAGGAGACGGAGCCGCGTGTCGGGATTTCCAGTGGTGAGCCGCTGTTGTTCTGCGCACACTGCGACCGCGGGTATCATGGCTCGTGCTTGCTGCCTGCCATTCTTCCATCGTCTAGACATGAAGCCGAGGATGGTGGCAGCAAGGATATCTATTGTGCGAGCTGCATCTCGTGCTCGAGCTGCAGCAGCAATAGCGTGGAGTATCTGCCTTCTGAAGAGGCGGAGGAAGCGCAGCTTGCGACCTTGGAACGCACGTACAGCTACGACCGGAACACGTGTCTGCGTTGCTACGATCGTCAGGAGCGTGAATCCCGAGCGCTCATGGAACGCAGCAAACCGTTGACCCAGCTATGGACAGCCGCGTCGCGCAAACGCAAGAAAGATTCGGAGAAATGTCCGCTCTGTCGACGGAAATGGGACGCCGACAGTGAAGAGCTCATGCAGTGCGATGCGTGCGAACGCTGGGCGCATCCGCAGTGCGACGAGCTGCTCACAGCCGAACCAGAGCGGTACCAGACGCTGGTGAGCGACCCCAAAGCGGTGTATGTGTGCGGAGCCTGCCGCCCCAAGGAGCGACAGCATCTTACACACTCAGCTCCTGACGGCGAAGGCTGGCGTTGCCAAGTGTTGATCGCCAATATCCAGCGGAAACGCTCGCAATGCGACGCCAAGTGGAAGGAGGCGCGTGCCCAGCTGGAGCTGATTGAGCAGTGGAAACGCTGGGCCGAACACACGCCTGTGTACCTATATGTGTTACGTCTGGGCGAGGAGTGTCTACGCAGCTTCGCGTACAGGAGCTTGAACTTCCAGAGCGATTGGTCTCGCTCCACAAAGCAGCAGGAACTCGAAGCCAGTGGCTTGACGCTGCCGGCGTGGCTGGTGCGTAAGGCCAGTCGATATCTGCGGTTTAAACGGTATGCACGAGGCCCTCGAGCAGCAGCAAGGCGTCGCGAACGCAAGACCCAGAGTTTCTATTCGCAGCAGGCGGTGGGGATGAACACCCGCAAAGATGCCAGTGCGATCTGCCCGATCGTGTCGGAGGCTGCGAGTTGTGCGGCGTTGCTGGCTTGTGTGCACTTGCTCTACGGCTGGCGACCACTACCGGAGGTTGTGCTGCATCTGCTGTCCAACGACAAGGGTGCAGGCGTTGAGGACGGAGTTGGAGCGCGTTCAAGCCTTGGGGAGCCGCTGTTGAAGCGTCTTCGGAAGACTGAGAGCAGTAGCGATGAGGCAGCGAAGCGGAACTTGACTCTGGAGCAGGAGATCGCGGCGATCAAGCAGCAGTACGACCGCAGAGTAGCCAAGAGACATCTGGTGCGGGAGGCGGCGTCTGATCTGACACTTTTTGGCTCAAGCACGAGTGAGGCTGCCGAAGCGACAGACGCTTCAGCTGATGCGAAGGCGGTGGCATTGCCATCGGAGCCGAACACGGCTAGCCCTTCGAACAGGGGCTCAGCCACAGCCAATGCCACAGTCAGTGGCCTTTTTCCACCTACGGCAGCGATCTCAGTCGCCCCATCGCCGCGTCGTCCGGCTCCGACAAGTCCAAACACTCCAGTTGTTGTGGCTCACATGACGACAGCATCTCCTTTGCATGGTTGGCCAACAAGCGAGCAACAGACATCGGAAGCGCAGACTGAAGCACTTGAAGCCGCTGCTGATAAACCCGCAACGACTGTAGCCACCTCAAAGTTCGAGGACGCTCGGTTCTGTGCCCTGTGCTTCATGATCGGCGACGATACGCCATGCGGCCGACTGCTGTATGCGGAGTCAGAGACGTGGGTGCATGTGAACTGTGCGCTCTGGTCCATGGAGGTCTACGAGGGCTCCTCGGGCGTGCTGCACAAGAGTCAGAAGGCCAAACACCGCAGTCGCCTCATCCGTTGTGACGGTTGTGAACTGGTGGGGGCCACCGTGGGCTGTTGCATCCCGCGATGTACCTCGCATTATCACTTCCCGTGTGCTGTGGACGCTGGCGTGGCCTTCCTGCCCAATGGCGAGACGTGCTGTCCACGTGCAGCACATCTGGATCAGGTGGCACGTCGACTGCAGACCAAGAACGGGGTTCTTGCCGTTGCAGTCACCGCTACTGTGGCCGTGGAAGGCGACAAACAAGACGAAGACACGACAAAGAAGCAGCAGCAAGCGAAAGAGGCGGATGAAGGTGCTGTTGCTGATGCGGAACACCCAGATAAAGAGATGAAGGAGGCCGAGACGACGACGGAGGGAATGGAGGAGCAATCGAGCTCGAACGCTGTTGGCAACGAGGCGGAAGAACCCGACATGCCAGCGAAGGAAGGCGAGAAGGAGGACGATGAACCCATGAAGCCCAATGAAAACATTGATGGTGGTGAGGATCAGGCACTGGAAGCTCCGATTGAAGCTACTTTCGAGAAGAAGACTGGATCTGCTTCGTCCGAGTACGTGCTGCCAGTGATCAACCCTCGGAACGAGCCCCACAGAAGTCTGTTCAGCGATCCGCCTTTGGTGTTGTCGGACGCCAAGAAGAAAAAAAACTCGGGATCTAAACGCGGGAGCAAGCCGCGGTCAATGTGCTACCGCGTGGGAGCACTCACGGTGCACTCGTTGGGCCACGTGTTCGTGGGCAACGCCAGCTTCCACACACGTCATGCGATCTACCCATTAGGCTTCCGTAGCACGCGCATCTTCTGGAGCACACGCCATCTGGCCACACGCTGTCTGTACGAGTGCGTCATCTCCAGCACCGAGATCGAGGAGCGCCATAAGCGTCAGGATCAGCAAGTTGGAGTGGACGATACAAAGGCAGAGGATTCACAACGCAGTCAGCAGCGACGACGACCTCGCGCAGTGTTCAAGATCGTGGCTTCGGACGATAAGAAGAATCCCATTGTGGCGACCTCGCCGGAAGACGCGCTTCTTGAGCTGCGTAGTCGCGTGGTGGCGTTGTATGAAGAGAAACGAGGCTTCTCTGCCAGTCCACGCGTTGGTGCAGACGTCGGTCAAGTGCCGGAGACGGAGCGCAATCCCTTCTTGAAGCGCAGCTCGTGGTTCTCGTTCGCGTTGTCGGGCGACTACTTCTTCGGCTTCGGGTTGCCGGAGATCGTCCGACACATCGAGCAGCTACCGCACGCAGCTACAGCGGCTGTGAGTCGCCTCGCCGTCGTGAAGAAGCTTCGACAGCAGCAGCAACAGCAAGGCCAAAGTCCGCTGGCGTCTTCCGCAGTCAACTGGGCGTCCAAGGCGAATAAACGGAGCCACGAGGCCTTGGAGCAGGAGGCTGCAACGACACTGCGTGAAGAAGACGAGGACGAAGAGGTGTACGCGTTCACACAGAAGCTGCCGTCTGCCGAGGCGTTCCAGGCGGCTCAGCGAGTGGTTGAGCAGTTGGTTCGCGCCGAGCAGCGATCTCGACAGTCCTCCGGCTGTGCTCGGACCGACGGCTTCGAGGGCAATCGACTGTTTGGCACGCCCAAGAAACTCAAGGCACTGCCGGCTCGTCGTCATGCGCTGAACAAGGAAGCCAGCAATGAACCAGTTGGTGCGCCAAGTGGCAGTAGCGGCGGCGGCGTGGCCATGGACTTGGAGCATTTGCCGATCGCGATGCAGTATCGTGAATTGCGTCGTCGCCCCTTTGACGAGCGGTTGCTGGTACGGAAGTCGTCGATCCATGGCTATGGCCTGTTCTTGAAGGAGGCAGTGGGTGAAGGTCAGATGATCGTGGAGTACCAGGGTCAGATGATCGGACAGAGCGTGGCGGATGAGCGAGAACGCCGCTATGAAGAGCAAGGCATCGGCAGCTGCTACATGTTCCGACTGGACGAGAACACTATCATCGACGCCACACGGTGCGGGAACTTGGCGCGCTTTATCAACCACTCATGCGACCCCAAAGCCTTCGCGCGGGTGGTGGTCGTGGAAGGCGGCGAGAAGAAGATCGTGATCTTCGCCAAACGAGCGATCGCAGTGGGCGATGAGGTGACCTACGACTACAAGTTCCCGATTGAGGACGAAGCCATCCGTTGTGACTGTAGTGCCCCCAACTGCATCGGACGCATGAATTAAGGGACGAAAGCGCAAAGAACAAGATGGAAACACCGCATTTATTGCGAAATTGCTATGAGAGATGCCGCTTTTGGGTGAGGATTCTTAGGGTTTTGATGTTGTTGACGCCTGATCAACAGCTGGCAAATGAGGGTAGATGCCATCCCCCGCTTCGTCCGCCTCGTGCAACTCGCACTGCTTGTTGGGTTGTGAGTTCTTGGGTACATTCGCTCCATAAACACCGCCCCGATCTTCTGGGGTTTCGTATGGTGAAGCTTCACAAGGTCGAGTGCTCTGTCGAGTTTTCGGGAACGCACCCACGTTGGATGCTCCTTTGCGACCAGTCTTCGCATCTTGGCGAGAAGCAAATTGCGAAGGGTTTGCTGCTGCGTACTGAGCATTGTCGTCCTGCGTCAACAGTTGACTGGACACTCCATCTCGAGCAGCATTCGGATGGTACGAATAGTCGATCCAAGCCCCAGGAAGCGGTTGAGTCGACCCCGTGTGCTCGATTGATTGTGCCGTCGCCGCAGCGTTGGATTGCTGCAGCCTCTGCTGTCCGTACTGCGTCGCGGACTGGTGACTGTGATGATGCGGGTATCTCGAAGTCGAGGACTGCTGCTGCTTCCCCGCGTTATAGTCGAGCACTGCAGCAGCGGAAGTCACGAACCCGCTTGCTGTTTGGCCAACACGACTGAAAATGCTGCCAAAGAAGCTAGACTTCTGTGTCAACTCGGCCACGCGACGCGCCAAGGCGGCGTTGTCATTGCGCAGTCGCTCCTGCTGCTCCTTCAGCTTCTCTGACACCTTCTTGAAGTCGGCGATGTTGATCTCCGTCACCGCCTGGGTCGGGATCTCTACCGTCGGAGTTTCGAAGCGGATGAACGCTTCAATTCCATCCGGGAGATCGGCAATGCCGTTGTCTTCCTCCTCCAGACTCGACATCATCGGGATAAACACGACGTGAGGCGTCGTGTACTTGATGGAGTTGAGCAACGTCACTACCTTGAGGTACTCCGACCCCTTCTCCATCATCGTCGCGTACTGCCGCTTCTTCACGTTGTTGACGACGATCGTGAAGGGCACATCGACCATCTCAATGGACGTCAACACGGTTTCGATAGTCGCCAGGTCGTCGCTGACCACGCGGCCGTTCTCGAGTCGCACCATGAACAAGAGTTTGTACGTCCCAGACTGTCGCAAGGCCTCGGTGATAGCCCGAGCCGCCGTCTCTTGGATCTGACGGTCTGCCAACCCAGGGGTGTCCATGTACATCACTCCGTCGTGCAGTCGCTGCTGGAAATGCTTGGTCAGACCTCCGCCGTAGCTCACGCCCGACTCGAACATGACCCCGCCGGCGAGGCAGTTGATTAGCGTACTCTTGCCTGTTCCCGGGTTGCCCAGGAATAGGTAGTTGACTTGAGGACTAGCGGGCTTTGGGGGGAAGAGGTCGTTCGTCTGCTGGTTGGAAGACATGGTCGAAACTCGAGCAGCCAAGATGTGGAGGCAGGTTGACGGTAGAGGGTGAAGGTAGTGTGAGTTGGAAAGCGAAATGAGGAATGACGGACTGCTTTGTGCGTCAGCAGAGCGTAGAGACGGCACGTGCGAAGGTGGTCAGTGTCCGCTATTGTATTTTGTTGTATCCATTTGGGCTGGCTGATTTTTCAGCTGCGTTGGAATCGTGTCGACTCTTCTGTTGTTCGTGGATGAACGCGAGGGAGCTGTGGAGGCAGAAGTGTCAAAGAACATGCCGTCTCATCAATTGTTGAAAATTACATGGGCGAAAATTGTGTCGCGAAGAAAAAAACGTAGAAACTCTTGAGATTAATATGCTTGGCATATGAAGAAATTATTTTCATAACGTTATTTTACTGGAAATTTGTCTGGGGTTGGCACCGCGAACGTTGCCGGTGTGACTTTTGTTGAATGACCAAAAATATGCCCAAATAGGGATGAGAACTTCTTCCCGACAACTTCATGTGATGTAACATAATATATGTTGGCTGCAGTTTAATTTTTTGTATCGGTCAACAAAACGGTGCATTTACTGTACATTTACGTATGTCAACGGTAGATTTTATAGAGAGTGCTGCATGTCTTTAGTAACTTACACAAGGTTCAGCTTGGCCTGGACCCAAGAGGATTACCCGTTCAGCACAACATATCTGTCGCGCCTTGACATTTGTAAGGCGACAAAGCTGGTAAATCGCACATCCATGACGCCCATGCCAAAACATAACGCTGCCGAAAACAAAATCCACCCCTCCAAACTGAAATCTCTTTCGAAACGTGCCTTTTCCATTCATGCGCAGCAGGGGTCAAACGAGATTACATTAATGGGAGCTTATGCAATGACCATCAGCTCAATCCGATAAGGGACGAGGAGAGGCGGGTCTTTCTTGCTTGCGTGGCGTTCTCGATTCTTCAAAGTGAGGGAGAACGCCACGCGTTCATCGGGTGGCCTGCGGCCAGCGGCTTGAAGCGGGCTGGAGTACCGGTACGAAACCGGTTCGTACCGAAAATACTGCTTGGAGTGGAAAACACAATTCCCTCGCTGCGCTATGGAATACACC
>MBAC02006446.1:0-17867 GCA_001712635.2 Nothophytophthora sp. Chile5
GGTCGATGAAGATGCCCATGGCTTCGAGATGCTCTGGTGGCTTGAGCGGCTGGTTGGATTCCCTTGGTTGCTTGTCTCCTGCGCGAGCTTTTGCCAAGTGAGGCGCAGGAAGCAACGGGAAGGCGGCGGCTGTCGCTGTCCCCACGCTCACCCAGTCAAACGCCTGATTACCGACCGGATACCATCCGGATAGATCGCAGGGGAGGGGGAGCCTGTTTTTAGCCTCGCGCAAATTGCTCGAATTTGGTGCTTTGATTCGATTAAGGAAATGCGTATGCGAAGGGGAGAAAAACCTCGCTTTTAGACAGGGCTGGGTGGAACCGAACCCTATGTGCTCTCTGTGCTAAAGTCAGGTGTGTCAAAGAGCAGTAACAAAGCCGATTTCCGCTCTTGGGGGAATTGGCTTTCACCCTGCTTTAGCGTATTCCTAGACACCGACCAGAAAGTGGCGTCCATCAACGAAACAGCACAGAAGCTGCAAAGGAGACGTGGATCATCACTGGCTGTGCCTGAGGACGCTGTATTGCCAGCGTGATTGTCGTGGGCTGTGAAGAATACGCACTGTCCAATGCTTGCAGCGTTACAAGTGAATAAAAACTGCCGTCGCGTGAACATATCGTTATGGCAACCAACGATTCGTGAAGATGCATCAAGGATGGGGACCTGGGCACATTAATTTGTCTTGAATTGAGTATGTCGGTGGATTTTTTCGCTTTTGGTCCATCGACCTTGACTGAGGTACCACTTCCACCCAAGCAAGTACTACTGTACGTTTCTCTTAAATGATATACTTGTCGTATTACCGAATTATCATTATCACCACCACATTTGTGGGGCACAAACTCCGGTGCCGAGACCCCAATGACCACAATCGATTGTGGCAAAGTAATGTTGGGTGATGAAGATCGCCCGTGCAGAGTTCAAGCGTTGGTGCTCGGGTTTCAAACCGGTGCAAATGTCGCCTTGGGGTCGTGGTAGAGAAGCGTGCTTGTTGTCACTTTCGAGCCAGAAGCGGGAGACCTCTTGAATGGAAGCAGCGCGTTTTGGTCTGGTTCACCTGATCGAAGCCAGGTGGTATACTATACGATATACACTATTGCCACCCGTATACTGATTTCTTCCATGTCATTTACACTCTATAAGTGTATACTTGCTGACCCAGCCCATCCGTCAACCTGTCAAACGTGATTGTCAAAGGTCGCGAAAATGAAGCCTGATAATTTGGGCACTTGTGGCGCCGAAGCGCGACCACCTTCCTTGTCAAGCACGATCTCTGAGGATCTCTATTAGGTCCTTCTGATCGAAGAGACACACACACTTTACTAACAACGAAACGCGTGCCGCCTCGCACGCAATGTCAAAGCGGACTTCGCGTAACACGTCCTCCCCGTCACTTCCTGTAGTTGATCGAGTTCAACGTTACGTCTGTCCTCGAGGACGCCCCCCCCGATTCTTGCTCGCCCTCCCTTTGCTCAGCAGTCGTTACCGGTATCACTTCGCTTACGACAGTGTCGAGATCGAGACGACTCCCGGTCTACTCTTAACCCGTTGCTCGTCGACCGTGCTGACACGAGGCATCGAGATCGGGGACATGGAGCCATCTCCGTTGGTGTCCACCTTGAACTCGAGGTCATCGTCTGGATACGCACTGTTCAAGCCGTCCACACAACTCTCCAGGTCGCTCGAGAGCTTGTCGAAGAAGGAGAACGAGCCCTTTCGGTATGGCATCGCCTTGCCACTGCGGTTGCTGTTTAGCGGGTGCTCCCCGAAGCGAGAGGAGTCGCTTGAGCTGCCACTCATGCGTGCCATGTCCATCCGCTCTCGAGGACTGCGCGGGATGCTTCCAGTCATGCTGCTGGTATCGCTCGCCTTCCGGTTCATATACGACACGACGTTCGCCCGGTCTCGAATCGCTTGCGTCGAGTCACTTTTCATGCGTTTAGGATGGCGCAACCGCTTTTGCTGGCTGCCAACGTAAGCTTCAGCCACCGGAACCGAGACGTTGCGACGGATTTGAGGCGGGGTGTATGCAGTCTGCTCTTCAGCTGGGAAATCTTCCGAGCAAGAGCGGTAGTGGACTGGAGAGTACAGCAGATCATGCGCTGGGGAGCTCTCGGGATACAGCGTCGTCCTCTTCTGCTCGCTTGGGGCGTGCTTCCCTGCCTTCTCTTCGCTTGACGGTCTCCCATTCGCATCCTCGTGATGCTCCAGGGCAAATGAACCGGCGTTGGCGTACGAGATGGTGCTCCTTGAAAGCGTGCTTTGTTCACTCAATCCGCGCGAATTGCGCCCACTGCCATCTCGAGGAAGTTCCCGTGCCTTCTCGTAGTCCGAACTCTGCATCTTGTCTCGAGTAAACGCGTTGTCTTGCGTGCCAGTGAGTTGCGAGCGGATCAAGATCTGCTTGTTCATTTCTTCGTGGCGTGCCCGTTCCGTAGTATTCTGCCGTTGTCGCTGCCCTCCATTGCCCATCGGAGACTGGAAAGGGTCCGAAAATGATCGGGACAGGGCCAGCTCCCCTGCCATGGTGATGCTTGCAGCGCTCGCAGCGCTTGCATGCTGATGACCGTTGGATTTCCGCCGCTGGTCCAACCAGAATGGCTGTGCTGCTGGTGTCTGTGTCTTCTTTGGCTGCGATCGAAACGGCAGCGGAGACGATTCAATCGCGTCGCGCACCCGCGAGTTGCTGGCGATTGATTCCGATAGGCCACTTCGCACGGAAAAGAACACGCTTTCCGACCGCTGACTGTGTTTCTGGCGCAGTTTCTCCGCCTTCTTCTTCTCCTTCTGGATCTTCAGGTCCTTGTGCCATTCCTCGAAACGCTGGATCCACGCCAGCGGCGAGCGTCCAACCATCTGCCCGTCGTCATCGTCGCCGTCTTTCACTGACCGGCTGTTGGGAATGCTGGTGCCGCCGTTGCTGTGGTGTTTCCTTGCGAGAATAAACGCAGAGCTTTTGCTGCGCCGCTCACGCGCGAGCCCCTTACTGGGGACACTTCCGCCCGCTTCCGAACCGTTCGGGCTCGGGCGCTCACTCAGTAAGTTCGTGTCGGACTTCATGCGCCTGCCTTCAGCCTCTTTGTAGCTGCCCGATCTACCGGCAGAGACTCGCCGAACGTTCTTGGACCCCCATTGCCGATAACTTTCGGCTGAGCCCCAGTAATTGTCTTCAATCTACAAGTACACATCACATCACAACACCATCAGTTCTACATGCTCATAGCACACAAGCAACAGTTGCCAACGCCAACGTACTTTGAGCTGCATTCCTTCATAGTACCCCGCCATATTCGGGTGGTCTCGACGCAACGACTCGGCATAGTCCTCGGTGAGGTTGCGCTCAAAAGTGCTACAGAACATTGACGACAGCAAACACAAACAAGACAAACAGAATTTAGCATCCAACCGCCTCCTCCGTTTATTCACTATTTCTCCGCCATCTGCGCACGTACCGCGACAGACGACCCGCGATTTTGTCCGGATGCCGAAAAATACTCTGCTTCTTGCGGTTGCCAAAGATCCGCAGCTTGGGCTCGGCCCTGGATTCCGAGCTGCGCCGACCAGCCGTCGAGCTTCGGGCATCGTCGGTTTCAACGGACGAAGCCACAATGCCCGACGCTAATTGGAGGCGGTGGTGGGCACGGAAATCTTCGATCCGGCCTCGAATCACGCTATCCTGCTTCCTTGAGACCTTCATCAGCGTCAACGCGTCTACTTGCCCTCTGCCGATCTACAGCCGAGCGCATTCAGAGCAGTTGAGTTGATAAATGCTTGGCAATAGTTGAGAAAGAATATAGGAGACCTCACGTACCTCGTTCAGATGTTTCAGCATATCTCCGTATGTCGAGCACTGAAGGAGGGGCGTCCTTGCCTGTTGCAACAAGGCCAACGCCACCCTGAAAAGCACCTACAAATACAGCAAAACTCATCAGTAAGCTGTTGATCACCAGCGTCATTCCACCCCAGGGGTAATAACGAGAGAACGCACTTCATCTCCCTGAAGAAAAATAGCATCCCAAATCTGAAACGTGACTTCACGATCGCACGGACTCGCGAACAGCGTCAAGAACCACTCGGTGCAGGCGAGCGAGAGCTCCATCCCAGAGCCTCCAAGCTCCGCCAAGCGATCTGCAACCTCAGGGTACTGGAGACGCACAAGATCTGTGAAGACGTGCTGGTCCACCGCCAATCCCAGCTTCACAACAAACAACAACAACAACAATAGCGTTAGCATCAACTACCATAAACTATGCCAAGAGCGGACGCCACTCACCATTGTCGTGTAGTAATCATCCGGGACGAGACGGATCATCTCGATGAGTAGATAGAACGCTTCCTCTTCGCCCAGATAGAGCAGACTCCGCGCAACAATATAATTCAGGCCCTGGCAATAGCCCAAGTTCGGGTTGAAGAACGAGTACGCGACCAAAACGCGCCGCATCATCCGCGATTTCTCCTCGCTCCACACACCCTTGTCCTCCTCTGCAACTGTCCGATGCAGATCCACGTCAATCTGCCTCGTAGACTCGGTGCTCTCCAGTTCCATAGCCAGTAACCGCTCGTACTGGCCCTTGTGTTTCCTCATTTCCATTTGGGCGCCCGATGCCAGCATCCACAGCTTCCCGTGCAGTTCCTCCGGCACATTCCCGAAATCGCGGTCATCACGCAGTAGCAACGCTCGAATCCGCTCCTCCGTGCGCCAAATGTCGTGCGCTAGTGGGCCCAATCCCTCTGACGCCGACGAATCTCCTGCACGATCTCTCTCCTCTTTCCGCTGTTGCTGGTACTCGTATTCGAACACCAACCGCTGCCAACGCGTTTGCTGCAGCAAACTGACGGTGTCTGGAGACTCGAGATCCAGCTCCTCCATATCCATATCCAGCTCCTCGTCGTCGTCGAACACACCGTGCTCCGACATGGGCGACCAGTCCTGCAGGATTATCATTGATGCAGCAGATTGTTTACAAGGCAGGAGACGGTGAGCGCCCGAGCAAAGCGCGACAACTTTTGCCAAAGCAAAGAATGCCAAGAATGCCTACCGGGATGTTGGCGATGGAGCTGCGTTCATCAATCGAGCGGCGGTTGGATAACGCCACTGCCACGGCTTGCAAAGCCAGAATATTGCTGTACACTGTGACACACGCACACATCAAGCCACCGCGACATCCAGTCAGTCAGCACGATCGCTGGGTCTTTCTTATTCCCGCCCCGAACTTTTCGTTTCCGTCGCCGTTTCGTTGACGCACGCACGCACCTTTCTCCATATTCTGGAACTGCAGCAGATCGTCTGGCTGGAAAAGATCTTCTCGCGCGACGCCCAGCACCTCGCAGGCCCTGGCCATTGCAAAAGGAAGCCGAAGCCAACACGGACGTGGATGCAGCCACGAGAAAGAACAAGTGAGCAACAGCGAACGATAAATTTTGGACGCAGTGGCTCCACCGATACACACGGTGCAGCCATCGCAGCCACGAGGCCACGACCGCATGAAATCAGCCCCTTTGGCCGCCCTCACTGTCCCTTCCGCCACCCTCATCTCCAGTCAAAAGACACGCCCCATCAAGAGGCCAAGACGTACCGAAGATACTCGAGCACATTCGTGAGCGCGTCCGTGTTGACGCCCATCGCCGTGTCGTCCGCTGGTCTGGAATCTGGTGTCGGAGCTGTGGCTGCGGCTGTAGCCTCCGCCACGCGCTGGCCGCCGCGCACTGGGCTGATCTGGCTCTTCATGCCCAGCGCCTTGTACATTTTGTTGACGAGGTCGCAGATGAGCTCTCCGGACCGCAGCGCCGACGGCAAGTCACTCGAGAACTTCTCGCCCAGCACCATCTCCATCCAGCGCTGCACGATCTCGCCGTCTCTGCTCACGTTGAGCGTGGGCGAGAGCGTCACGCCCGTGGCCAGCCCTTCGTCCATGTCCATGCTGACTCCCTCGGCTCGTCCCTTCGGAGCTTTCGGAGCTTTCGGGGGGACAGACAAGGCCAGGCGAGCGCGCAAGTCGTCTTCTGCGCTTCCAGGTCCGCCAGAAGCCTCCGGTAACGGCTACAGTAAGTGCGGGGCGGTCGCTGGACACTACTTTCCCCTCTACCGGTAGCCAGAAGGCGCGAAGAAGCGCTGAGGCGGTCGCAGCACGAGGCTCTCGCTCGTTTAACCCGTACACTGGCGCTCAGCAGGTCGCAAGGCGCATTCGGGTGCGCGTCGCAGTCGGGAGTGAGAGGAGGAGGGAGGTGCGCGCCACTGCTCCCACTGCCGGCCGTCTGCCTGTTGGAATCGCGCCTCGCTTGACTCACAGAAACCTGGCCAGGTCGAAACTACCCCTCCCTCGGTCGGAGCAGACGCGGGTACCGCGGCGGATTTGATAGAAGCCACATTACGCGGCGCTTCTGAGCTGGACTCCTGAACCCTGGGGTTACGGACGCGAGCGTGTAAAGCATGCTGGCTGCTTGGATTGGAATGGGTGAATAAGACACCTCCGAGATAACGACGCAAAGGTTGTAAAGCGAGGGTTCAACAGAGAGAGACGGTGATGCGCAAGGTACCTCGTCGCCCCGGCGCTGACACCTGCGGAAAATCTGTCAAAGCTGATATCGATATGCGCGAAGTAATAAATCTCCACCGAGGAAAAGTTCGCCGACTCCCAAGTTGCAGCAAGTCTCGCCTTTTCCAAATGTCAGCAATGGGAAAGGCAACATTTATGAAGGCAAGCCAGAATCCCGCAAATCGTTTTTCAACAATTTCCTCCCGCCAACCGCAACTTACAAGCAAGCGGTGATGGCAAACAACCCGGATGCTGATGCGGATGTGGGCGGCGCCCAGGCGCGCCCCGCCTACGAAGACGACGGGCCGGCGCCCGTGGTGAAGAAGCGCCGCACCAAGAACTACAAGTTGCGCGAGGACATGGCCAAGTCTCGCCGCACGATGGTGGCGCCCATCCCGCCGTTCGAGCCGCGCACCTTCGAGTCTTGGGAGGAGTTCATCCAGGCCTGGACCGACTACATGTCGCGCACCAAGACGCTCTACCGGCGCCGCAGCTCGTCCACGACCACGTACTGGAACACCAAGAACAAGTTCAAGAAGTTCCCCGTGCCTGAGAGCTTCCAGTACGCCACCATGGCGTACTGGTGCACTCACGGCTGTATCCAGCCCTCACGCAGCAACGGCGTGCGGACGCATCTCCATAACCGCTATACTGGCTGCGCAGCTCGAATCACGGCCGACGTGGTGTTCGCGCCCATTGGAGGCGGCACAGACGAGGTGCGCTGGTTCATCCGCGTCCGCAATCAGGTACGGAACGCTTCGCTTCGTGAATGGACATTGAGAAGCAATTTCTAACCCCACGTCGGACTGATTTGGTGCTCATGAACACCAGATCGCAATGCATAATCACCGCATCAGCGACGAGATCTACAACTGCTACTCCAACAACAGCTCCGTGCCGGACGAACTGCTGCTTGGAGGCCCCGAAGAAAGCACAGAGGCTCAGCAGGCGAGCAGCTCCAATGCATCAATCCGCAACTTGGAGTCGGAGGAGCCAGGTACTGGTTCTTTCCGTCCTTTCTTGATGACTTTGGGAATTGCTCAGTGTGGTTTGCTTTCTGGTGCTTACGTCGTTGTGACTCTCTGTTTTGTGCTTTACACGTCAGATTTCGAGCCCTCGGGACGTATTGTGTCGGATCTGGAGTCTCAAATCCGTGAGGAAGCAGGTGTGAGAGCGTTGTAGTATCGGCGGAGGAATATGGATCTCAGTGCTCGTACTGACGATATCGTTGGTTTGACTAGTATCAGGGCTCAGGACGAATCTGCCTGCTGTGTCTTCTGCCAGCAGTGCTCAAACAACCGCAGATCAAAGGGTCAATGGGAAAGCAAGTGGGGTCTCTGCAGCTCCAGGGGGTACGGCAATAGCAGTCATTTGTCGAATGCTGGAAGAGAGAGACTCGAGAGTGTTGCCACACTTATTGACGCAACGTGCTTTTGGATGCCACAGGCACCAGTTTCTTGCAGCTGAGGGAGGTTTTGGCGGACGAGCAGAAAATCAACATGGCGAAGTCCGAGTTGCAGCCTCTGATCGAGGAACTGAGGCGGACGTCGTCGCGCGTGATTCACAAGCGGCTCCAGGACGTGTCCGAAGTCGTCGCGCACTTAATGGCAAAGTGGCACCAAGGTATCTCACGGCTTGAAAGGGATCTGTTGTCTATCTGCTGCCACAACGCCTTATTAACTGTGTTTCTTCGTTGTTGGGGCTGTCAGACCGTGCTGCAGAGGAGATCGCTCAAGCCCGCGCAGTCGCGCCTATTATCTCCTTGTCGGATAGCCAGACCGTGTCCCCACCGAGTCAAGTGGCTAGCAAGCCAGTCGTCAATACCATCTCCACGATCGCTGGGTTGCCCGCGGGTGCGAACTTCTTCCTGGCCCCACGCACTGAGCAGCTGGCAAGCGAGACCGTTCGTGTGGCGTCATCTTCCGTCAGCAACGACAGCGGCTCCGGTGACGAAACTCCGGCCAGCCGAAACGAACGAGAACCGTCAGGGAGAAGTGGCCAAGTGCTGGACAACCAGCGTGGTCCTTCGGAGGCGGTTTAAACGACCGGTGCTGGAAGCGACGCGATAGCTGAACGAGTCGGGGTGAGTGTTTGTCTTGGCCTTGGGTTGCACGTGTGCGCGCGTTATGTTGTTGGATGGCTATGCTTACTGCACAGATAGCAAGTGCTGCAATACAAGGGAACCCTTGCTTGCTTCCTATTTCTGTTGTCAGAGACTCTCGTTGGCAGCACGGTTTCGTTGATCCTGACTCTGCTACCATCCCTCCCAAGCTTGCCTGAATCCGGTTTCAGGTGTGTTCGTCAGTAACTTGTGTGTGAATTCGCATTCCCATTGCATTATGTTGGATGCCACATGCGCCAGTATGGACATTAATTACTGTTGATGTGGGCCACGATTCCGACTGACGCCTGAGAGTCTGTGCACTCAATCGAGACAAGTTCCCATTCGACGCCACGATCGCCGTGGTATTTGCCGATATCTCAATCTTCCCAGCATGACTGTTTCAGTGGTGGCTGATCCCCTCGCTGCGAGCTTTGCGGCTTTGGTGGCACATGCACCTTCAACTATTTGCGGCAATGGGAAAGAGTGGAAAAGTACATCGCCCGTTTCTCTGGAGAAGAAGATATTCCTGGCGGGAAAACGTTCGAGCAATGCGGAGAGGAGCGACCGATAAAAATCCCGCTGCACAACCCGCTCCAGCGCTTTGGAAGGTCATTTCGCCGTTGTCGCCATCATGAACGGCGAGTGTGACGCCAAGAGCAGCGGCCGCGGCACACATCGCCCACGGAGAGTTGAGACTCGCTTCTTCGCCAGTGAGCTCGCTCTCTCAGCTCGCGAGGTGGCAGCTCGGCAGCAGAATGAGCGCTCCAGACACCAAGGGGACGACAACAACCAGACCGATCGCGAGCTTTTCCTCGCCGACTACGAAAGTGCCGACTGCAGTGAGTTCGCCGAGGAAACCTCCAGCATTGCGTCCAGCGACAGCAGTGGCATTGCGTGGAGTGAAGGTCACGGCATCATCACGGCGGTGCGTGTACGTCCCATGCTTCCTTCCGAGAAGAACAGCGGGTATCGGCGAATTATTGATATGGGCGCGGACTCGGAAGGGTCTTGGACGCGGATCGTGAACCCCACAGCGCTGTCGGCCCAGCCAGCTACTTCATCTTGGGGACATACCTCGACCGCCCGCCTGTCGCCGCTGGATCTAGCGCTCGAGCCGTCGGCACCCGCCACATCAACGCACTTTCCAGCGCAATTCACGCAGAAATTCAAGTTCGACTACAGCTTTTGGTCGTTCGATCAGTCTCCGGGCCGGCAGATAGCCACGCAAAGCACCATCTACGACGAACTCGGCGTGTTTGCACTCCAGACCACGTGGGAGGGGTTCAACTGCTCCATCTTCGCGTACGGCCAGACAGTCGCCGGCAAGACGTACACCATGATGGGCTACGACAGCGAGTGTATGGCGTCGACTGCGTCATCCAGCAGCAGTGAGAGAGGAGAGACTGAAGCGGACGAGTCGCTGTCTTCATCAGAACGGCGAGGCTTGATCCCGCGAATCTGCGAAGGACTCTTCGCGGGAGTGGAAGAGGCTCAAGGCTCAAGCAAGTCGTGCTCCGTGCTCGTGAGCTACGTGGAAATCTACCATGAACGCGTTTACGACCTCCTCAATCAAGCCAACACTAAGGTGCGTGCGTCTTGTTCCAGCTACCATCAGTGTGCTGCCTGGAATTTGATCCACTAACAATAATCTGTTGTCGCGTAGACCTCTCTCAAGGTGCGGGAACATCCGGAGGACGGCATGTTCGTCGAGCGAGCACACCGAGTGCGTGTGGCTAGCTACGCGGATGTGGCGGCGCTGATCAACGAAGGGAATCGCATGCGCTCCGTGGGGTCCTCGGCTGTTAATCGACAAGCTTCCCGCTCTCACACGGTGCTCACGCTTTTCCTAATACAGAACACAAGATCGGCTTCTGGTGTGAGAGGCGACGGGACCACCAAGAAGAGCAAGATCTGTCTAGTGGATCTGGCCGGTAGTGAGCGCGTGGATCACTCCAGTAGGAACGGTCTGCATCTGCGTGAGGCTGCCACTATCAACCGATCGCTGGCGACGCTGGCCGGTGTGGTCGGTGCCTTGTCCAAGCGCAGAAGCAGACGATCGAAGGATGCCTCACAGTACCAGCGAAGCTTTGTACCCTATCGCAACTCGGTGCTCACACGTTTGCTGAAGGAGAATCTTGGTGGGAACGCCAAGACGATCATGCTAGGGTCCATTAGTCCGTGCTGCGCGCACTATGAAGAGTCGCTTGGTACGCTCAAGTACATTGAGCGCACGAAAAACGTGAGCAGTACCGTCCGAGTCAATGTGGATACAAGCAGAGATCTGGAGCAGGAGCTTCAGGGCGAGCTGTACGAACTCCGGGCAAAGCTGCAAGCGTCAGGCGTCGTCAACCCTCCAGAGCGGTCCTTGAGTACCAGCAATGCTAACTTCCAGCTTCTGGGACCCACTTCGAGCAACGTCTCGTATGCATTTTTGGCAAACCACGGCCATGACTCGAGTTCATTGCGCTCCGAGCCAGCCAAAGACGATTCAACAGCCGTGTTGCCTCGTGTGAAGGAGGAATCGTTCGAACCGGATCGACGGGAGCTGTACCGACTGGAGTGTGAGGTGGCGAAGTTGAAGGTGGCACTTCGAGAGCGAGAGCACGATTTTCATGTGGGAAAGCTGCAGGATCAAGTGGCCGCGCAAATCTCGCGGCAGAACATGCACCTGCAGAATCTGGTGGCCATTCGTCGTCGCTGCCACGCTCTGCAACTCTACCGCGCATTGGACGTTTGGAGAAGGGGATCGCTGGATGTCCGAGGCAGTGAGAGCGATACCGTCAATGCGAAAGAGGAAGAAATGGGGCCAGAGGTGGACACGCACATTGCCTGGGCTGCTGGCTCCCGTGGCACCTCGTCAAATGGAAAAGCAAGGCACCCTCCGCTTCACTCTCCCATTTCTAGCGCCGAGAAGCATACGAATCCAGTTGTGGGTCGGGTGCAAGAAGTCCTAGCGGCGGTGGTGGAAGCCGATGCACTCTGCTGTTCGGTGGTGAAGGAGTTTGTGTTCTCTCGCCACACCGAATCAGCAGCGATTCTTCCTCACTCTACCAGCTCGTTGATGCAATCTGTCAGTCCGTTGGAGTTGCTGGCGTCAAGCGCCGAGTTCGATCGGCCTGGGGTCTATGCCAGTAGTACCAAGCGCTGGGAAGGAGATAGTCCTCAGCTTTTTGAGTTGGCATCGGCGGAAACTTGGTCATTTGGTGCTGACGATACATCAGATACCAATGAGGAGACCGAGCAACCTGGTGAGGGGACAGACACTGATCGCAAGGACGACGACTACGCTCCTCCTCCCCCTTCGGCGTTGACCCTGTCACCTGTATCTCATCCCGAGGAGGATTCTGTGCGCGCTGCTCTATCCCTTTGTATCGATTCCATCGACATGGCTCGACGATCTTTGGGTCCGTGTATGCGCAAGCTACGACAGCAAGCAGATCGCGATTCCAGGACCGTAAGTGAGACTGGGATCGAACGCGAGCTGCTGGTTTATCTGGACAGGAAGTTCGTCACGATGAGCCAACGCTTGGAAAATCTGCTGACTCTGCTTCAGTCACCGTCAGCAACCAGCCGGGTTAAGGATCGCTACTCCGGATTGGAAGCGACGGTAGGAGAGTTCTGCCTTCAAATCATCGCTAGGCTGTGCGACCAACTCCCCAGCGCGTCCAGCGGGTGTGTAGCTGGACGTTATCAACTGGAAACGCAGCTCGAGCGCTTTTGCAACGAGTTGAAGCACGAACTTCTCCCTTCTGCAGTTCGTAGCGGAGGTGACGGCAGTCAGGAGGAGCTCCACGGTGTGCTCTTTGTGATCGTCGAACTGGTAGGAATAGCCGAACGGATCGGGTTCGTATGGCACGTTGTGGAACAGAGGCAGCGGCAACGACTACTGCAGACCCAAGCACTTGCAGTCTCCCAAGCCAATACCAGACAGTTGAGTGATGACTTTACAGCGCTAAAAGCTCGCAATTCGGGGTTATTGGTGGCCATGAGAGCCAATTCCGACGATTTGATGGCCGGTGAGCCCGCGATGAAGCACGGACCGTGGACGACCTCGGAGAACAAGCGCGATTTCGAGGCAGCGCTAGCGTCAGAGGTGGCGCATGCGCGTGAAGTGGAGGTTCGAAATGACGAGCTGGTGCACAGATTTGCAACCTTGAATCACGAATTGGCAGCGGCGCTGGACCGAGTGCTTGCTTTGGAGACAGAGAACAGTCAGCTGCGTACGTCCCAAGCCGCCTCAGCGGCAGAAGAAGGGGCACGCATGGCGGTTCTGGAGCAAGAACTCAGTGACTCACGAAACTGCATAAAGGACCTGAAAGATCAAGTGATCGCACTGGGATCCGTCAATGCGGAGCAAAGCGCCAAACTGCAAACACAAGCGGAGGATACGCAGCTACAAGTCACGAAGCTCCAGCTCTCTGAGTCAACGGCTCGACTCAGAGAGTTGGAGGCCGCTAGAGCCGCGGAAAGACAGGCCAACCAGCAAGCAGTTAACGAGAGTCAAGTGAAGCTTGATGTCCTCTCCGCCTCAATTGAACGGATCGGAGGCGAATTGAACGATGCACTCGAGCGAAACAACGAGTTAGACGGCAAGTGTGCTCAGCTGAGTGAGGAAGCTGCCAGTTTGAGCGCATGTGTGACTTCGACACGCAGTGAACGGGATTCAATAGCGATACGTGCTGAGGAAGCGACTTCTAGGTGTGTTGTCCTCGAGGATCGTCTCTCAGCCCAAGCTGCTGAGGTCGCGAGTCTGGAAACCCGCATCGGTACCGAAGCGCAGCAATTCCAAGAGCTCGAGATGAGGGCTGAAGCGTTGATGGAAGACCGCGATGCACTGACGATAACGCTGTCTCAGACTGAAGAAGCACTGGCGTTCGCAAGAGAGCGTGGAGCAGCGCTAGAAGACGGCGAATTAAGTGAAGTGGGTCATCTGGAACGGGAATTGCACGATGCGACGCTGGAAACTGCTTCATTACGAGAGGAATTGACCGAGTTGTTGGACCAGACGACGTTGCAGAGCGTCACCATCGAAAAACTCGAGACTGAACAGCTGGAGGCAGCACAAAGGGCCCAAGAGTGGGAACTTGAGCGAGAAGAGCTGACGTTTCAGTATCAAATGCAAAGTGAGGTCTCCGAGCAGAAGGAAGAGGAGCTCCAGCTGGTTAAGCTCCAGTCTACGCACTGGGAAGAGCAGGCGGCCAGTTGGGAGAGACAACTGGAGATTGAAAGGCAAACCAACGTGATCACTTTGGACGCTTTCCAGAAGCTCCAGACTCGGCACGATGCGCTTGAGACAGATAACTGCCAGACGATTGGGGACCTGGAGAAGCGACTCGATGAGTCTTCAACAGAAGTTATCGCGTTGGAAGCCAAGCTGAAGGCCAGAGAGACGGAAATCGAGGTCGCTAGCACGAACGCGATGGTACAAATGTCGATGCTCGCCAACCAAGTGCAACAAGCGGAAGCAAAGCTTGTCGCTGAACTGGAAACCTCGCGCGTCCTCGCAAAACAACTCCGATTGTGTCAAGCGGATTTGAACGGGAGCACGCGGCGATGGATCCAGGCCGAAACACAGTGTACTGTACAGCGAATCTCGATGAGGCAGTTGACTCATTATCTCGCAGAATTTGAGGCGAAGGATGGACAAAGAATTGACGAGCATCAAGGCAATCTGCAGACCACGAGCGAGGCCACGTTGGCAGTGCACTCCGATCTCAGCCACCTTGATACGTGGTTCAACGAGATGATATCCGGGAACCAAGTGCCTCGAACGACGTCACAAGTTTCATCTGGGATATCGGTGGACCTGACTGAAGGCGAAGAAGCAGATACAAATGGCAAGACTACGGAAGGAGCAGCAGTTGTGATGGGAGATGCAGAGCTGAATGCACTCACAGACGAGCTGTTGGATCTGTGCACTAGTCGGTCGGAGCCTGCCGCTCCCCCAAACAATCAGCCCCATGCCACAAGAAACGCCGTCGAGGCGGAAATGAAGGAGGCGCATTGCCCAGCAATGGAGCCGAGCATTCGCTTGCAACTGGATGTGAGCGTGGACACTGTAGACTTGGAGCTTTCGCTGAACCCCACGCCGTCCGAGACTGCAGATGCCCCGTCGGCACAAAGCGAGCAGAAAGAGTTCCCGGCACAAGACACTGGAAACGATGCTAAACTTGACACGAAAGAGATCCGGCAACTCAGGTACGCTCAACTTGCAGAGGACTGTGCACCGATCTCTGTTGGCATGGATTGCGAGCATCTAATGTGTGTGCTCAATCTGTATTTGCCACCAGGTCGTTGGTGCTAAAGCTGAAGGAGGCGCTGGATGCGAAAGACGAGATGCTGCTGTTTCTGAACGTCAGAATGAGTCAGTTGGAGTAGCTCGTGTTGAACCAAGGGGTGATTGCCACGCCGACAAGATAAATCAAGGGGCAAAGCGATAATCCTTGCAACTTGGAGGCCGAAAGGCAACACTCCGAATGCAGCGCAACGTGATCGGCGATTACATTGCGCTGAAGAATGGTATTACGAAGGGCTAAAAACGCCACCCTCTGAAAACATCCATGCATTTGAATAGTCCGTATATTATTAATGCTCTTGCCATGAACCAGCGATCGGACCTGAAAGGAACCAGTTCCGTGTCTCATCAAAAACCAAGCTGCCGCATCGAATACAGAGCCAACACCTCCTGCATCAATTCTTGAGGGAGGTTGTTGAAGCCCTGCACGAACATGATCGAGATTAGCTTGTGCAAACATAACCAATGCAAACATCCTAGCAGGACGCACCTCCGTGGCACTCGTGGCCATGTAGTTGTCCAAGATGAACGCGAGACAGCGCTTCTTCACGTCGGGGATATCGCGGGAGTGAGCGCTCTGAATCCCAGGGGAAAGCGGAGTCAGAGCAAGTTGCAGTGGCGTTAAAAGCAACTGAAACCCACCCACGAACCTCCAGCAAAGCGGCGACGTTCGACACCGAAATCACGAGTCGAGGCCTCGTCAAGCACATGGAGTGTCCCCTGCCTGCTGTGACCTTGATGACAACCTGGTCGATTAGCGCCGACACCAGTTTGGGGCTGTTGGTGTTGACCTTGTGCCCCAAGCCGAGTTGACCCCATCTGTTGTCTCCAGTAGTGTACAATTTGCCATCATCCGTGATCATCAGTGTGTGATCACAGCCGCAAGCGATCTGCGTGATCTTAACTGGCAAGTTCACGCGCTACAATTCAAATAAACCAGTCCACTGACGTTAAAGCAGTGCGCCTTGGACAATGTGAGAGGGCTGCCGTCTTACCGTGGGCTTGGTGACGTCGCTCTCATCCGCTCGTCCAAGTCCCAGTTGCCCGTACTTGTTGTTCCCAAACGTGTACACGTCGCCACTTGCTGTTAAAGCGGCCGTGTAGCTATCGCCACAGGCGAGTTGCACCACAATAACATTGGCTCCACAGCTTGTAGGTTCGAGGATCGGTTCCGTAACGCGTCCGATGCCTAGTTGACCGTGCTCGTTGTTGCCAAATGCCATGACGCCTCCCCCCTCTGTATCACACGTGGCAACGAAATAGCCGTTAAACGATTCGACAGCAGTCTAAAAGACCGTCAGAGCCGAGTGTTTAACGTACTGAGTGACACGACAGTGTGCTTGTAGCCGCAAGCGACGGCCAGCACTGGGCGACTGGAGAAACCTTTCACTAGATGGAAGCGAAACTTGTTGGCCATGTCGTCCGTGCCCAACTGTCCGCTATCGTTCCTTCCACAAACGTAGAGCGCTCCCGACTCCGTCACAATCGCCGAATGGTCACGATTCGAGGCCGCGGTCGCCACACGCTCCCCCTCTAGTGCAACCTGCCGACTCTTCTCAACGATTTTTGCGCTCGTAGCGCCGTGACCCAGCTGCCCTTGGTCATTGTGCCCCACCGTGTACAAATCTCCATTAGCTGCAGACCGACAAGCAACCCTTTAGCGTTAGACGTGCCACCAGCCAGCACCAACAGAGCAAAGACAAAGGAGTAGCCTACCGTTAATCGCCATCAAATGCGTGCTGGCGTACCCCGAGCAGAGTCGCGTGACTCCCAAACCGCTGAGCTCCGATGCGAGTTCGAGGCCTACTACCGCCTCAGTCTTTGTGCCGATTGCGCACTGTGCCCTGCCTCAAGCCACACAGACGGCAGGTTAACACACACAAGAGGTGGCTTCGAATTAACGGTTTGCTCTGGTCGCACCGATGATTTCTCCCGCATGCATATGCCTGGCTGTTGGCTATTACGGAGGGCACAGATTAGCGTCAGTCCTCGCTCGGGTCGTGGAATATATGAACGGCCAGAACGGCATTGCTTACCGCAGAGGAAAACGGCGTTCCCGAGCCCACAAGCGACATCAACCACACCGCTCGCGTCATTGACCGTGATTCGCTCGGGCTTGTCGCGATTATTCGTGTCGCCCACTGCCAGTTGTCGCCAGTCATTCTATCACATTCCACGAGTTAACCCCCAGTGCCAGTACAGGTTATGAGCCCTCATCTTTGTATTGGAGACACAACAAGGATGTCCGTACTCTTCCGAAGCCGTATACCCGATAGAAATCGGCGCGGTTGGTCGCTGCTGCAGCTTCTTGAGGGGTGGAACACCGCATGCTGCTGAATGGATGAACCGCTTTCCTGGAACCCACCGTGGATGTGAAGCGGCTCCAAGATGTGGCCGATGCTGTTATGTCGAAAATGTTGTTGCGTCTTCCCGAGATAGATAGTCGAGCTCCTGACGGACGCAAACGCAAACAAGCGAAGCTGCTGCTGGCAGTCTGACCAGTTCAGGACGAGAATAGATGCCGGGTGATGGAGCTTCGGGTTGCAGGGACTTCCTGTCGGGAAGACAGACCGATGTGGACTACTCGGTTCGCCATGACATAACATGCTGGAAGATGGCTACGTCCTCCCTCCGTCCTGGATGTGGCGCCCTTTTCCAGTGGACATGCGACGTCGATTTGCATGGGTCGTGACGATGTGGGGCACTCTTCGGAGGACACAGCCACATGATTACTTTAACGCGGGGTGTGAGTAGACATATTGCTTCAGAAACTAAACGACAATCTGATTCATGGATACTTAGTCAAAATGGAGGCCAATCAAACACCGTGGAGAATATGGCATAACGCACACGGATGCAATTTGCCATCATTTCAACGCACAGTTAGTTGAACAGACAGACCAAGATGAAAGTGGTGAGCAAATGCGCCGCG
>MBAC02006450.1:0-10866 GCA_001712635.2 Nothophytophthora sp. Chile5
GAGACGTCGACGACCAAGAAGACCTCAAAGACGACCACATCATCGTCGTCGGATTCGACGACCAACAAAGCGGACAGCTCGTCGCCTGGTACCGTGAAGGCAAGCTCAGCTAGCGGCTCCAGCTTTGAGAACCAGGCTTCGTCATCGGAAACGACCACTTCGGAAAGCTCAACCACCACTACCGCACCCAGCACGGGATCCACGACCGCCGCGGGTTCCACGACGGGCGTGTCGGCCAATAACGAGTCAAGTTCGAACCCCCACGGGATGTCGACTCTCAGCATGGTCAGTGTGATCGTGGTGGGTGTCGTGGCCGTGGCTGGCGTCTCGATGTTCGTCAACTATCGCTTGAGCCAACAGCGGCAACGCGACATTATGCTCGACGGTGGCATCTAGGTCTTTGTATGACGTTAAGGAAGACCAGGCAACATGTAGACTTGCCACCTGCTCCCAAAGCAAACAGTACAGTTGGCTGTGTTTCCAGGACACGAGGCAGTGACGGCCAAGAAGACGATGGTCGCCAGGATTGCAACTTGACCAGTTAATTGGATTGCACATTGTTGCGGCTAGACAATCGGGTTGGAGGAGCAAACAACACAGAAAAGCAAGACCAGCACGTTCGTAAAAACGCACATACAAACACTTTGCAACTAACGCCACGGCGCGATCTTCGAACACAGGGCAGGTCACGCTGAAGTTGGCGTCCGACCTTCCCGCTCTTCTCCATTCATACAAGGAGAAGGATGTGTCAGGACCAGACAAAAAGCAGCGACCTCTTCACCACACTCCATTGTCGGCGTCCTGAGCGGCTCCCCGGGCCTGGCGGTCCACCCGGTCGTTCCACTCGTACTCCCACCCATCCTGGTTCGTGCGGGCCTTGACATGGCGATATATGACGACGCGGCCTTCGCCCAATACCACCAGTTGCTGCACCAGATCGCGGTTCTTCACCGGAGAGCCGTTCGACTTGACCCAGCCATTGCGACTCCACGTGCTCGCCCACTTCTCCATCGTGTTGATCAAGACCTCGCTGTCCGTGAAGATCGCGAGCGCCTTGTATTTGTGCGGATCCACGCGACCCGCTTGCTCCAATACTGCCAGTGCAGCGTAGTACTCGGCGCGAATGGAGGTCGCGTACTCTTTGTTCAGCACTTGCACGTCGTTCCAATTCTCACGATGCGGAATTCGCAGGCGAAGGCGCCCATGCAGTCAGCCACGATGGCCATTGCGCAGGGCGCTACCGTCACAAAACGCCACAATCACGCCTCATCCGGATACTGGACGTCGTACACGTCCCAGATCCATTGCGTGCCAGGCCGCAGTTCATTCCAAAACCGGTGGCCGTCGCGATTCACAAGCATCCCCACTCGACACAGGTGCTGCTCGGCCGCATCAAACGTCGAGAACATCTCCCAGAAAGCGTTAGAGAAGCCCTGCATGCTCTTGAGCGCGCAGTCTCGGCACGTGAAGCTGGCAGGGCGGCCGTTCATCACCGCATACGAGCAGTCGCTGCCGCCATCGCTAAGGGCGAAGAGCTGCAGCAGGGGGAAATGCCAAATGATCCAATCTGATTCGCATCGGAACCGATCGTTCGAAATAGGCTATGCGGGAGGTTTACATTTCTCTGATTATATGCCAGAAGGAAGGTCGATGCCAGGCCGAGATAACGTTAGCTGCCGGTATCGTGCATGACCAGTTGCCAAGCGTCATTAGGATACTTTTGTTTCATCTTTCGGACGCATTGCAGTCCGCATGACGCAGCACTGCATGCACCAGTCTCCTGCAGAGTCGATGACAATTGTGTCGGCCAACGACGAGGCGCCTTCAGACTCCCGTGGTCTGGTATACCAGGTGCTGAGCCCGCGAGGTCTGCCAGTGGTCACTCACAGCGTTGGGACGTCAATCTACCCAATGAGGCGACTCTCAAGAAGGCGGAGGTTGCCAATTTCTGAATGACGATGGCGGGGCCGGTTGATACCACACTCTGATGGCGAGGAAGCAGTGTGTGTGTGTGTGGGGGGGGGGGGGGGGGGGGGGGGGAGCAGCAGATACAGATAATTCATGTAGATCCCGCAGAAATGCGAGAAGATATCACATGCAACAGCTTTCCAGCTAACTTCACGGCCACAGAAGCACTGGGGGATCGGCGGTACGTCGAGTGTCTGAAGTGTCCAATGACCAGTTCGCAGCAGAGTTTCCCACCATTCCGTCCTTCCCCACCTTCACCGCCAGCTCCTCACCACACTCCGTTGTCGGCGTCCCGAGCGGCTCCTCGCGCTTGGCCATCCGCTCGGTCGTTCCACTCGTACTCCCACTCACTTCGGCCAGTGTGGGCCTTGACATGGCGATACATGACACCTCGGTTGCGGCCCAGGTTCACCAGTTGCTGCACCAAGTCGCGGTTCTTCACCGGAGAGCCGTTCGACTTGACCCAGCCATTGCGACTCCACGTGCTCGCCCACATTTTCATCGTGTTGTGCAGCAGCTCGCTGTCCGTGAAGACCACGAGCGCCTTCTGTTTGTTTGGGTCCATACGATCCGCTTGCTTCAGGGCCACCAATGCGGCGCGGTACTCGGCGCGATTCGAGGTCACGTGTTCTTCGTTCAACACTCGCACCTCGTTCCAGCCTTCGTCGTGAGGGAACAGACAGGCGTAGGCGGCCGTGCAGTCTTGGCGGCCGTTGCGCAGCGCGCTACCGTCACAGAACGCCACGATCACGTCGTCCGACGGGTTCATGGCCTCGTACGCCTTCCAGAACCATGACCCGCCCATGTAGTCCTGACCCATGCGATTCGCGATCACGCCCCATCCTCGCAGGAACTCTTCGGCGTCCTCGAAGTTCCAGAACTTCTTCCAGCGGGCGTTGGAGTAGCCCAGCGTGCTCTCCAACGCGTCGTCCAGGTTCGTGAAGATGCCGAGAGAGCGGCCGCTCTCCACCGCGTAGTAGCAGTCGTCGCCGTCGTCGGAGCTCATGTCGGGTGGTCAAACGCGAGAGAGGTCGATGGCGAATGCCAGAATGCTGGAATTCTTGCATCTGGGGTATCACATTCCTTCGAACTATTCTCGATTCGTTTGGGACCCGACGAATATGCCGAAAGACAGGTCAACGTTAACGTTAGTGAGCGGGTTAATGCAAAATTCACGTTGAGAGTCTTGGCCTCTGCGGATCACCTCGAAGATCTTGACCACTGCGGGAGGCACCTCGAAGCCTATCACCCAGCAGCATGTTCGTGCGGGGAGACGCGTTGATCAGTCTCTCGATGACGCCAGCACCAGTCGGCACACACAAGCCATTCCTCCTGCTACTCCCTGTTTCATGCGGCCCAGAATATGTGGTGCAGTTGTTAGGGGACGTTATCGTGGCCCAGATGAACTTCAGCTCCAACTTCAACTACCAGGCTAGGTAATTTGGACCGTAGACCTTGTCGACCCATCCCACAACCAACCAGTCCGCCGCAGCAACCACACCGCAGGATCCAAGTGCCTGACTGAAGATGCGATCCCTCCATCTGACATGAGAGGTAGCTGAGGCAGCACACTGCCCGCCTGAGCGTCAGGCTGCCGATTTCACTGCAATCGCGGCCACGAACTGATCTCCTCGCTCACTTTCACTTTTCGTATCCTTCGCTCATAGAACCACCCGCATTCAAACACAGAGATCGCTGGTGTTGGTGCAGATGCCACCGGCGTTCAAGGCGCTGGTTCTTGTGCTCGCTAGCTCTCGCATTACTACCCTTTTGGCTGCTTCAACATGTGAATTAGAGCTGGGTGTTGCCAATAACATGCGTTTCTCGACCGTCGAGCGTGAACGCACGGTGGCCAATGACCATCCAGTTGAAGCCGAAGACCCGACGTCGATCTGGCAACAACAAGTCATTGCGGAGTTGGATGTATGCACTCCACCGCCCAGTCTGGATTCGTTCAAACCGCGTAACGTCGGGATCAAGTACAACGCCGACGTGTTGGACGTGGGGGTGGCCTCGACTGTCCGTCGGACGATCGGCACGCCCAAGCTGCTGAATCTGGACCCGTTCATGTTACTAGACGAGTTCCACCTCGTGCGACCCATGGGCTTCGACGACCATCCGCACCGCGGCTTCGAGCACTTCACCTACGTCTTCCCGTTGTCCCGAGGCAGCATGCAGTACGAGGATTTCCTGGGCAACAAAGGTGAGACGCGACCGGGCGACGTGAACTGGGTCACTCCTGGGAGGGGAATCATGCACACGGAGAGGCCGGCGAGCGAGAGCCACGCGCATGGAGTGCAGCTCTGGGTGAATCTGCCTACAGATAAGAAGAACATGGAGCCGAGCTCCCAGAAAATCGACCGAGAAACGATTCCTCGCGTGTTCGACACATCGGAAAAGGTCGAAGCCATCGTGCTCTCCGGTGAAGTGTTCGGTCGGAGAGGACCCATCAAGACCCACCATCCCGTGACTTTCGTCCACTTCATCCTCCAACAAAACGCTGAGCTCAAATTCCAGATCCCTGTGGGTCAGAACACGATGGTCCATACGCTACGAGGGTCGGGAGTTTGTGGGAACGAAGCCATCAAACAACACGATACGGTGGTGCTGGACCGTCAGCATGAAGACAGTGACGGGTTGCGCCTAACGACCAGTGCGGAGGACGGACTAGAGGTCATCGTGATCTCCGGCGAGCCGCTCAACCAGCCGCTGGTGCAGTACAATCTGTTCGTGCTGTCGACCCAAGAGGAGGTCCAGCAGACCTTCGACGACGTCGAATTCGGTCGCAATGGCTTTGAGAGGGGGCAGCAATGGACCTCTGAACTCGCTGCTGACTTGCGTCAATCGTGATACACGAACGCTGCTTCTATGGGGAAGCTGGGCTGGGAGGCCAAGGAGGTTTGCGATAGTTAAGAAAGCTAACCAGTTCTAGTTGCCCACTACTCGAACGCGAAATGTTGCTTATTTACAGCTGCCATTCTCTTCTGAGTTGTGCAATCCTGTACGCAGTCGCAACGCCTTGACTTCGACCGGGCTACGATGGCGGGAAGTGCGCGTGAACCCAGTGCCGAACGTCTCTGGACACCCGCTTTCTGCCTTCTGCCTTCGTTGATGCGCAGCAGATCTCCATGACTGTAACCTTCCGTCCGCTGCGAGTGCAGGAAGAGCACCACGCCGAAGTGACCGTTCGCCCCAAATGGTGTCCAGCTCGACGTTGGCGGCTAATGGCCAATACGAAGGATAGTGCAGATCTTCGCCAGCGAAGAGAGTTTGCGCTGCCATAATTCAGAGTAAGTGGGGAAAGCGATAGTATTGAAGCCGTACAGTCTTACTGGGAAGTCGCACGAACGATGGACAGACCTAGTTCGCGGCCTCGTCAGGCGTGTCCAGCGACTTGACCGCCATCTCCAGCGCGCCTTCGAAGGTGCGGTTGCCTCCGATGAAGCCGGCGTTGTGCACGAAGGTGCAGCCTTCGATCCCCGCCACTTGCGAGAGTTCCTCATTGCGCAGACTGCGCCAAGCCGGATGCAGACCCTTGCGCAGCGCGAAGGAGCCTGGCTCGACGTTCAGCGCCTGCACGCGGGTCATGTTGCCGGTGGCGTCGTTGTAGAGCACGAATTTGATCTGTCCGGGGATCAGCAGCTTCTCCTCCAAGTCGTGCAGGTGCGATTTCCACGGACAGTAGTCTGGGAAGTGCACGATTTCGCCCGACTTGTGCGTCTGGAAGCGCTTGGCCACCGCCGTCTCCACGATCTCGCGCGCCGGCAACCACGAGAACACGAGATCGCGGATGGCGTCCGTGAACTCCGTGATGGTCAGGTACATGGCCTGCTGGAACTGCGCATTCACACGGGCCTCGCTCTGGTCCTCGTTCCAGCGGGGGTTGAGGTACCCCACCCGGTTGCTGAGCGTCGTGGACACCTGGTAGTTGAGCGACCCGCCGGCGCTCGAGACCTCCACGCCATTGTCGATGCCGTCAATGTGCTCGATGAAGTTCTTGTAGGCCTTCTGGTGCAGCATCTCCAGCGTGGCGTCGTCCAGCGTCGTGGGCGCAGCCAGCACGCGGATGATCTCGCGGCCGAAGTGCTTGTACACCAGGCCGGCACTCGACAGCTTCGTCGTGCGCTGCTCGTCGAATGTACCGGTGAAACTGCGCTGGTGGTGATCGAAGCGCAGCGCGTCAGCGTCGTACGAGCCACCCACGTCCACCACAGCCTCGCACTGCGCCAGCTTCTCCTCGTCGCGGGTACGAAGCACGTCGTGGGTCGCGAACTTGGGCAGCAGCTTGAGCATGGACACCGCCAGCGCCTCGTCGCAGTGGAACGTGCCGTTGTGCGTGCCGATGTACTTCTTGGCCGCGCCTTCCGTCAGGGCGGAAGTCACCTGGGCGCCGCGGAAGGCCGAGAAGCACGGCGAGGAGGCCACGAAGGCCGCGGCTTTGGTCGGAAGCGCCATTTTCAGATGGGATTGGATGGATGTCTTCGGATTGGATTGTGGTCTGCCCCACCGGAACCACCCGCCGCATGTGGTGTGCCAAACAGTGTTCCACATTGAGAGGTGGTTGTGATGTGGAACATCATGTCGTGTGTCACATTTCAGTGTGGAGTGCTGGATGAAAGAAAGGTGCGCAGCGTCCCAGATAGTAATGTGGAACACCATGTGGTACACGACCCTTTGGCTGGTGCTCCATTCCTCATCGCAATGGCGCCGCTGGAAGACGCCGCCATCTCGCTGGATGCCTTCGCCGTGTCCTTCCCTGCCGAGGTGGAGCAGGAGCTGGGCGCCGCCTATGGAGAGCCACACTGGACGCGCATCAAGCGGGCCCTCGCCACTCCGTACGACGGCCGCTATCTCCCTCTATTCAGACCACTGCTGTGTCATCCCGCTTACCACCATTTTCGTTCTTTGTAGACCTGCATTCACGGCGGTGCGGGTGAATACACTGCGTCTGTCGCGCGACGATGCGTTGCTGGCCTTGCAGCCGCATCTCGAGGGCTTTAACGCGCGTTTGGCTCAATTAGACGCCGCTCGGACGCCGATCCGCGCCTTCGCTCATGCGGCGCTGCCCGACGTCCTCATGATTCCGTCGGCGCCGCCTGGAAACAGCATCGTGCGCTTCGATCCGAAGCGGAAGAGCGTAATAGTGGACCGTTTGTGTGGCGAGGCGGTGCTACGAGGCAGCGACGTCTTTGCTCGAGGCGTCATGAGCGCCAGCAGCGGCTTGAACGCTGAGGACGAAGTCAATGTGTTCGTGGATTTGGACCACGCACACACCCGAGGAAGCGACTTCTCAGCGCATACAGGCCGCAAGTTGCTAATCGCACGCGGAGTTACCAAGATGGCTCGAACAGAGCTGTTTCGAGCGGTCCGTGGCCTGGCCATCACGCAGCTGGTGCGGGTGTGTGCGGACGCACCGCCCATGAACGGCGTATTGCGTGGCCAGGTCTACGTACAGAATCTGCCGTGCTCCGTGGTGGCTCACGCGCTGGATCCACAGGAAGGAGACGTGATCCTGGACATGTGCGCGGCTCCTGGAGGCAAGACGTCTCACGTGGCGACGCTCATGCGCAATCGTGGCACGCTCGTGGCCTGTGACCGCTCTAAACGCAAGGCACTTGAGCTGCGAACGCTCTGTGAAGAGCTGGAGTTGGACTGCATCGTGCCGCTCAAGATGGACTCGACTCACTCCGTGCTGCCCAAAGACCAGGTCGAGTCGGCTCCGAGTGATTGTGACTTCGTTAGCGTGGCTCAAGTGCTGGCGCGAGCGAGAGAGAGGACGCCGACCCAAGCGCGACTGCTGCAGGTGGACGGGTTCTTCCCTGAGACCTTTGATCGGGTATTGCTAGACCCACCCTGCTCGGCGCTTGGCTTGCGACCGAGACTCCTGCACGCCGGAGACGCCGCCAACCTGGCCGAGTACACCAACATGCAGCGCAACTTCCTCTGGGCGGCGGCCTTCCTCCTCAAGCCGGGAGGTACGCTCGTCTACTCGACGTGCACCATCAACCCCAAGGAGAACGAGCAGATGGTGCACCACGCACTGCAGAATTATCCACTCGAGCTCGTCTCGCAAGGTGCGGCTCACCTTGGAGATCGCGGGTTGTCTGGCCAGGGACTGAGCGAGCAGGAAGCCGCGCTCGTCCAGCGGTTTGACCCAGCCAACGCCGAGCTGGACACCATGGGCTTCTTCTGCGCCAAGTTCGTCAAGACGCGGTCCATGCGGCAGGAGGAGAGCGTGATGCCTTCGTCGCCATGAAGCTGCTGCAAAGCGAAGGAACAGCTGGGTTTCGACTGTATCCGCTGGAATTCACGCCGCGAACTTCGCACCATTTTGCTCATAGAGAGAGATGAAGAAGGCACTATCCGGTAAGAGAATGTCTGCTCCCTGTTATGACCCCGTTTCTCCTATTGTATTTGATGTTTCTGTGGCCCGATCGACCACCTCTCCATTCCCTCCATTGTCCTCAGAGTGGGAGACGCGACCCTGTCAACCGCAATCTCGTCTTCTTCGGCAGCGACGACGCTCTCGAAGCTGCCAAGAATGGCAACGTGGAGATCGTCCGCTGGCTCGTGGAGCACACGACGAATCAGCGGGTTGCTCGATCAGCTAGCTGCAGACACACCGCATCGAAGGCTGCACGCCAACGACTCTGGAAGAAGCGACGACAGACGGTCACTTCGACGTGATGCTCTTCCTGCACTCGCAGCGAACGGAAGGCTACAGCCATGAAGGTCTGCAGCGCATCAACGAAGGCAGAAGGCAGAAAGCGGGTGTCCAGAGACGTTCGGCATTGGGTTCACGCGCGGTTCCCGCCATCGTAACCTGATCCAAAACAAGGCGTTGCGATTGCGTACAGGATTGAGCCAAGAGACCAGGATGAACGAGTGAGGCTGATGAGCATGCGGAAGAGAGAGGAAGGGTTGCTTCGAAGCAGATTCAGCGCAGCAGACCCAAGATGTCAGCCCAGAAGAGAATGGCAGCTGTAAACAAGCAGCATTTCGCGTTCGAGTAGTAGGGAGCTGCTCGGGACGCCGTTATCGTGTTTGGTGAAGACCCGGCGGTGAATCTCTCACAGTCGTTGCATATTGTTCTAGGAGTATGAGTGGACTCCCAGACGGATTGTCAGGCCCAGGAAAGCTGTGCGTGCTAGTGACGACTCCTGTATGAAATGAAAAGCCGAGTCAACAACAGCCGACCGATGTGAGGGACATAGAACGAGAGGAGATGGCTGGCATCGATCATGTGCATCCTGTCAGGAAGTGGCGTCGATTGCGAATTGCTATGCGTTATATAGCTCATTTACGTTAATTGTTAAAATACCGACCTATCTTTTGGCCTACCGATTTCCTTGAAAAATAAAAAAATGAAAACCCCAGACCTCTCACACAGAATATTTAGAAGCCCAGATGCAACAATCGCCATCGACCCCCGATCCTCAACGCATCCTGGCATTCGCCATCGACCCCCGACCCTCCGCAACGCGTTGACCATCCGACATGAGCTCCGACGACGGCGACGACTGCTACTACGCGGTGGAGAGCGGCCGCTCTCTCGGCATCTTCACAGATCTGGACGACGCGTTGGAGAGCACGCTGGGCTTCTCCAACGCCCGCTGGAAGAAGTTCTGGAGCTTCGACGACGCCGAAGTGTTCCTGCGCCAGGCCGGCGTCATTGCAGAGCGCGATGGCCAGTACTATACGGACGGATCGTGGTTCTGGAAGGCGTACGACGTTATGTATCCGTCGGACGACGTGATCGTGGCGTTCTGTGACGGTAGCGCGCTGCGCAACGGCTGTCAGGACTGCACGGCCGCCTACGCCTGTCTGTTCCCTCACGACGAAGGCTGGAACGAGGTGCGAGTGTTGAACGAAGAACACGTGACCTCGAATCGCGCCGAGTATCACGCTGCGTTGGCAGCACTGGAACAAGCGGATCGTATGGATCCGTATAAACAGAAGGCGCTCGTGGTCTTCACGGACAGCGAGTTGCTGCACAACACGATGAAAATGTGGGCGAGCACGTGGAGTCGCAATGGCTGGGTCAAGTCGAACGGCTCTCCGGTGAAGAACCGCGACTTGGTGCAGCAACTGGTGAACCTGGGCGACGGCCGAGTCGTCATGTATCGCCATGTCAAGGCCCACACTGGGCGAAGTGAGTGGGAGTACGAGTGGAACGACCGAGCGGATGGCCAAGCGCGAGGAGCCGCTCGGGACGCCGACAACGGAGTGTGGTGAGGAGCTGGGTGATGAATCCCGCATGGTCTGTGCATGTCCTTCTACCTGGATGAGTGGAGAAGGACGAGAGAGAGGGGGGAATCCAGCTTCGAAGTGGCCACAGGACACTTCGCAACCTCGCCGAGTTCTCCAGTTCTTCTTCGGTCATGACGTTATGTAGCCGAAACAAGCTTGAATGTGGACGTTTGCTAACAGTTCTGCGGGATCTGTATTTGATGCCACTACACACTGCTTGCTAACAACAAGAGCGTGCTATTAGCTGGTCACGTCGCAGTCTTGACAACCTTCCCTATTGAGAGCCCGCGCATTTGGCGAGTTTCACGCTTCAAAGTCCCTGTGACGACTGCCAGACTATGCTGATGCAGCAACCGGTACACCAGTGGGAACTTGAACGCTAGTATTGACCGGCGCGGTAGACGTTGAGCCTGCAGTGGTCTGGCAAATGATCCACATTGTGGTCATCGTGACCTTCGTCGACCGCCAAGGATTCGGAAAAGCCAGCCGTCCGTATGACGAAACAAACGTATCCTAACGGCGTTTTGCATTCTATCAGCAGCTTACATTAACGCGGTCAAGAGCTTTCTGGCGAGAAAAAGTCAAACTCGCCGGATACGAAGAGGCCAATTTCGAGTGGATTGGTCCACATTGGATCACTTCGGCATC